>JBAMJV010004891.1:0-181432 GCA_037951105.1 Echinarachnius parma | reverse complement strand
GCGGCGTTGCTTGCCTATATAATGGAGATCGACGGAATCTGAATTTAATTGTCAGTCAGACCACCTTGCATTCGAATCAGGTCAAAGGAAGTTGTTGGTATGTTGGGCAATCCCCGGACCCCCCCCCCCCCCCCCCCCCCCCCCGGACGTGCTTTAAAGTTCTCAGGAATGTATACATTTGTGTTGAATGTTACATTTTTACATCTTGAGTATAATTAAAATCGCACACGTCTATCAGTAAGTACAGTCAAACCTGTCTTATCGACACCTGTTTACTGATAGCAGCCCACCTGCCTATAGTGCATGGATATATAGGCCTACCAAAAGTCATCCCCAGCAGAAAAAAACCACTACATTTTTACGGAACCTCTATTTAGATCACCTGTTGATGTCTACAGTGGCCACTGGCAACTTGTCCTGTTTCTCTTAGGTCATTTTACTTGTTCGACTTCATTTTAATACAGTTGTTCGACTGTGTGTATTTAATTATTGTGGTTCATTCATTCTATAGACTTTACATTCCCCCTTGCAATGTCATCAAAACCAAAGAGGGCAGCAAACCACTCTAGAAAGCAAATCATATTGATTTCTCCCAGCTAAGCATCACTGAAAGAAAATAAATCATTATTCATGTGTCTCATAGTGAAGAGGCCTGGGAGAGGGGAGTGAGTGCCCCCGTGCCCCCCCCCCCCCCACCCCCGTCGATACGCCTCTGGGTGAGGGTGTGGGATGGTGGGAGCATGAGGGCGCCATAAATCCATACAGTGGTGAAGCGTGATTAGGGACTGATCGGGGGTATACACATTATTGGGGGCACACCATACATATTCCTTTATTTGTAAAAGGATGTACCCATGTATAATACAGTATTACTATTGTCAAATGATTGAGGAGCACTTGCCCCCAGTTCCCTCACACCCCCCCCCCCCCCCCTCCCCACCATCGCTACGACACTGGACCCATATGAATTTTAGGTGAAATTTTTTTTAATGACATTACAAATATTTTACGTTATTACATGTATTAAGAATAGCATTCTAAAGCAGTTTTTATGGTACTTTCATCAAAATGAACATGTTATAAATGGTAAGATCTGCAAACGGGCGACGCGAGAGAGCCGTAGTTATGACTAGATTATGGTTATGGTTAAATTTTATTCTCACAAAATAAACATTGATTTTTATGTTTGGGTACCATCCCATGACCCCATGCAAGGGCGTCAACAGCCTCTCAAAAGTGAGGGGGACATTGCGAGGGTGCGCGAAGCGCCCGAGCGGGGGAGGGGTGTCCCCCTTTCACGGTATGAAGCTTTTTTTCATTTGTTGGCGTATGAAATTGTGCGATTTGGTGCATACCTGAGACAACAATTTTACATAATATGTAGCGCATTCTTATTGCTTTCACACCAACTTTTCTTTCTACTTGCCCGTTCGGGCAAGTTAAATCAATATTTTTTTTCTAATTTACTTGCCCAAACAGAAAATTTACTTGCCCATAAAAAGCAACGTGAACAAAATATTATTTTGCTAGGTAGCTCGATCGGCTTGGCAAATTTCTCTCTTGTATTTAAATGAGATGTATACATAAGGAATTTAATTTTCTCTTGTACTTGAACAGTTGCCCGATTGGGCAACCAAACTAGACCATTAAATTTGACTTGCCCGACATACATTTTACTTGCCCTGGCAATAGGGCAAGTGCTAGTGACTAAAACATGTGCACGTACATTGTGCATGTGTTACTTGGTCTCTGTCCAACAGATTGTAAAAATTAGCAGCAGTGAGACCTGTCCTTCTGTACATGTACACATGGAAATAGATATGTGACCATTTTGTACAAACTCATCACTAAACTCCGATGCAACCAAGGCAATCAAATCATGATGCCAGTTTGTTAAATTCACTCTCTTCATTCAGCAGTGATCTGCCATGCTGTACATGTACACATAGTATGTGACCATTTTGTACAATTGCATCACTAAAATCCAGAAGCAACAAAGGCAATCAAATTATGCTGTCAGAATGTCAATTTTGCCTTGTACGTCAGTTTGCTTGCAAGCCTGCAATATCAAGCATCATTTATAAATGAATCACATAGATATATACACAATTATGCCAACAGTAGAAATTAACTCTTTTTCCCGGTGGCTTGGAGATTTGGCCCCAAAATGCCTCAAAAGAGCCCCATTACATCTGAGCCATGATATAATATTTTCAGAGTTCAATGCAAAACAGTGACGCACATCAAAAGCAC
The DNA here is from genome assembly GCA_037951105.1 of Echinarachnius parma. Taxonomy (NCBI): domain Eukaryota; kingdom Metazoa; phylum Echinodermata; class Echinoidea; order Clypeasteroida; family Echinarachniidae; genus Echinarachnius; species Echinarachnius parma. Next base: position 179,179 of record JBAMJV010004891.1, on the reverse strand, counting down.
TTTGTTTACTGTCAAATATATTAATGGTATATATACCAACAACTATAAGGATACCTGATATATGATGTTGATCACATAAATACTTTTCTACCATTTATAAGGAAATATAGAAACTGAATACTATAAAGATGTATGTTACATTTCCTCAAAGATATAGCTTACAGTAGCCTAAATATTGGCAGGATTAAAATTGCAACACTGTGACGCTTGAGACAAAATGAAAATAAATAAAATAAAAAGAGCATACATGTGGTTTTGAGGAACATACCGTAATGGTTTCACACAAAATCTTACATTTTATTAAATATCCTGAAAATTTGTTCCCAAACTTTGATATTACCAGTCCATTAACTGCGTACATATTTATGTTCAACAACTGATATTTCATCTCCGTAGTGACAGTTAGAAATTTGCCCTCCAACCAAGCCAAAGTGGGCAAGTAAAATCATGAATGCTCACACTTTAATTGCCACCTTACTTCTTGATGAGATTTAAACATACAAACAAAATACCATTTTCCCTCTTAGTTGCCCAATTTCGGCAACCAAACTAGACCTTTATGAATTGTTAGATACTTGCCCACTATCAATTTTCACTTGCCCCGGGCAATAGGGCAAGTGCTAGTGTCGAGCATATATGAAAAAGTGTGGGGGGGGGGGACACAATCCCCTCCAATTTAAAATGTGGGGGGGGGGGGGGGGGACCCCCGTCCCCCGCCTGTTGACGCCCATGACCCCATGGGTCCGTTTATGTGCTCATGATCATTTAGTTCGAGGTATTTATTTGAAGAGTTCGTTTCCAAAAAAGGTTAGGTCTACTTTTGTAAGTTTTGAGAAAAAGAGTTTTTTTTTTTAATTTCTCATTGTATAGCAATATTGAGAGGATATACAATTCTATTACATGAAAGAGCCTCATAATAGGATTGTAAAATAACTCTTTTAAAAAATCCCAGCATCTTCTGTTTTTTGTTGTTGTTGTTGTTTGTTTTTTTGGACCTAACCTTTTTTTGGAAACAACACTCTGAAAAACCTCTTTTGAAAAAAAAAAAGAATTTTCTTTGTAAATTTTAACAACTTTCCAGTATGAATTTGAGTTTTCTGTTAGCTTTACCGGATAGAGCTGCTCAAAATCTATAGATTAAGCTTTAAAAATGAATTTTGATGGAAAATGGACCTAACCTCTTTTGGAAATGAGCTCTTCATTTGATAATTACTATGGTAATGAAATGTATATTCTGAAGTTTTATTGGCAGTTCACAAATTTTTTTTTATTATGTTTGAGGATTGTAAAATAATATATGAATTAATCAAATGGAAATCTGCAAGCAAGCGAAGTAAAAGGGTCATAAATCATTATAAAAGCAATACAATTTTATTTTGATGCTGTGTTGGTTTCAAAATGATGCTGTTGATTTTTCGCAATGATTCATCAGGTATACGAGGTATATGTTCACTCTGAGACATTATAATTTTAATTTGCAAGTGAAACAAATCTATACTCGAATGAAGTAATGTAAACTAATTTGTGCATATTTTGTAATAGTGGCTTCAGTTAGCGTGGTCTGACTAAATGCCCTTCGTACCTATGGCTTTGTGAACGTTGTGTCATTGCTTTTGTTGACATGCACAATCTATATAATATTAAGTGGTGTAGATACAGGGGGGGGGGGGGGGGGGTAGGGGGGCACACACCCCCAATAATTTAAAGAACAAAATACAAACAAAATAAGGGGAACATTTGGGGAAAATAAAGAAAAACATAAGGTGTGCCCCGCCCCCTCGATAGTTTGAATGCCCTCCCTCCAATCAGGCTGTCCATGAACGCTACGCCACAATACTTTTAACTGTCATATCATATATCATATTGCACAGTCGAAGATGAAAGACTTTATAATTTATAACCAGAAGCTTGTTTCATGAAAGGGTGCAACTATCTGTTTCTCATAATGAATCATTTTATGGCGGCGTTTTAGGGACATTTTGGCCAACATTTTGCGAAATTTTTGCAAAAATATGGCAAAAATATACACATTTGACCAATATGTCTCTATAATACCACCATAAATTTGTTTCATTATGACAATTTGTCATGATAATTTTTTTTTTTGTGAAACACCCCCCAAACCCTAAGTTACAAAGCTTTAGAATTTCCAACAGCTATCGGCGCTTCGTGCGACAAGCTCCTGAATACCCTGATACAGGAACCAAATATTTGTTTATTTCCACCGAAAAATGGCAAGCGGATGTATGTATGGATAATAATAAATGTAATGATTGATAAACTACATTTGTTTTGGTATATCTGGGAGTTGGTCTCGTGGGGGGGGGGGGGGGTGGGGGGGGTTAAAGGTTCCAATCAGCATGCTCAGGTGGGATCCACATGCCAGCCACAAGGTCCCCTTCCTCCTTTTTAAAGGCTGTTAGGGGCAGACAGCCCCCTGCCCCCCTTCCTTTATACTTGGTCATCTTTATGTAGTAGACATATAAAGCTCAATGAAAAGCTACCTAGGGATATGTACCGTTTTAAAATTGATTATTTCATCATCGTCGTCGTCATCACCATCACCCTCACCCAATCTTCATCATCACCACCACCACCCTCACCCAATCATCATCATCATCATCATCATCATCATCATCATCATCATCATCATCATCATCATCACATCATCACCACCACCACACCACCACCACCACCACCACCACCACCACCACCACCACCACCACCACCACCACCACCACCACCACCACCACCACCACCACCACCACCACCACCACCACCACCACCACCACCACCACCACCACCACCACCACCACCACCACCACCACCACCACACCACCACCAACCACCACCACCACCACCACCACCACCACCACCACCACCACCACCACCACCACCACCACACCACCACCACCACCACCACCAAGTTATTATAGAGAATTGCGTGATTTGTACTTAATTTTAATTTCTTTCTGAAGTTTGAATTGATTACATCTAACATTCTCAATGCTAGAAAATTAATATTAAACAAAAATACAATCTGAATCATGTCGTTTTTGAAGAAAAGATATTTTAATTGTAAAAGAAAGAATACAAGATAAATGTACAGAGAGTATTACAGAGCTATCAAGTACTAACTATGAGTTGATTGACAATATATACATATCAATGTTTTAATTACCAATAGAAAGGAAGCAAATAATTGGTGTCTTTTTCGCAAGATACCAATCCTGTGCTTTTTTTTTTTATTTATTAAATATATCTAGTTATTTTTGCTTTGCTAATAATTAAACATATATATTTTGTGAACATGATACAGTTTAAACCACGATTAATTGTGAATAGACAAAGACAAGCCCTCAAACACATTTGAAAAATGCTGGTTCTGGGATAGAAAATCATATTGTAAAACCATTTTTAATAATTAACTATGGAATTTCTATTTCTACAAGTATTGTTACAAACACAGGGAAATCCATTTTAATCTCTATCTGCATACATTCTGCAACTCTCACTATAGAATTCTAGAAATGGTATGAATACTATGCAATCCTAACTTTACATGTATATTCTAGACATATGGATACAGTTCCAATACAGCATCTGAGTACAAAATAAAACAACATAATTTAAACTTAAATTGATTAGTTATGTATGATTGCAAATATATAAACATCCATCTACAAATAACAAAATACATAATCACAAGTCGATCCATTGAATTCAATCTTATAGACCCACTTTCAAATCCTATTCAAACATATTCAGATCTTAAGCATATTCGATGCATAGTAGTTGTTGCCCCCAAATCACATTGCCCAACATAGCAACGACTAATGTATGTACCATATTTGTCGGTGTATTAACCGCTCCGGTGTATTAACCGCACCCCCTAAAAAAAAAAAAGTGAGGTTAATACGGTCGTGTATTAACCGCACCCCCTTTTTTTTTCTTTTTTTTTTTTTGAAAAAGGTGCGGTTAATACACCAGCAAATACGGTAAGTTGGATTTCCAAGTATTAAACTGTTATTGCAACTGTTTCTTGGAAACGCTTGTCTATAGATCATAAGGCATGGTACGCACAATGTACATTTGAATACGTTAGGGAACTGGGGGTGTTTCACAAAGATTCTAAATGGAACTTGAGATCTAAGTTGGGCTTAGAAACTATTGATAGCTGAAAAATGTAGATGCTTTGAGAAATTTTAGAAAGATGTTCAAATGAAATGAAAGTTAGTTTTAAAATCAACAATATTTTCTGCTTCACATCAAGAACATGAACTCTCCGTGTTAGCAGAAAATATTGTTGATTTTAAAACTAACTTTATATTACATTTGAACATCATTTTATAAATTTCTCAAAGCAACTACTAAACAGCTTTCCATAGTTTTAAGCCCAACTTAGATCTAAGTTCAACTTGGAATCTTTGTGAAACAGCCCCAGGTCTATTTCACAGGTTATCTAAAATATCGTAATGGTAATGGTACACACAAGATATGAATCAGCACACAAACTAATAATCACAAGATTACGGATCACGGAGGGTTAATGTTAACTCAAGTTTTTGAAAATAATGCATATATATGGGACGCAACATACACAAAAAAACAATTTGTATCCATGTTAAACAACATGGCTACTGGCAAAACATATTCAAACAAATTACTTGTTATGTATTGGGGGAAAAGATGCATACATGGTACACAACATTCATAAATAAAATTACAAATTAGAAGAAAAAAAAGAAGAAAAAAAAGAGCATCCATGTCCTGCAACTTGGCTACAAGCAACACATATTAATCAACCAAACTTACTGATCTATTTGAAAACAAATGAATATATGGGATGCGACATTCATAAATACAATTTGTATCCATGTTAAACAACATGGCTACTGGCAACACATATTCAACAAAATTACTTGTTATGTATTGGGAAAAAAGATGCATACATGGTACGCAACATTCATCAATAAAATTACAAATTAGAAGAAAAAATAAATAAATAAATAAAAAAATGAGCATCTATGTCCTGCAACTTGGCTACAAGCAACACATATTAATCAACCAAAATTACTGATCTATTTGAAAACAAATGCATATAAATATGGGATGCATCATTCATAAATACAATTTTTATCCACTGTATGTCCAATATTGGCAACACACAATCAACAAAAATTCTATGTTACAATCTTATCTTACATTTCGATACTCCATTCTTAAAATGATCCATTAACTTTGCCCAAATTCAACCAAAACCGCTTGGAGCTTTTTCATTTCTCTTGTACCTTAAACCCCTTCTTAATTGGGAAAAATAAACCTCACCTCGATGTTACCCGAGCGACTTCTGGATGAAAAACAGTAGGGGGTCAGGACGTAAAACACGCGGCGAGCCTTCGGACCTATTCTTAATATAGCATCCGCAAAATCCTCACTCGGGTAGGTTACCATAACAACCGCTTGGAGCTTCTAAATAGAAACGGTGTTGGATCTCATCCGGACAACATCAGGACGTCACCGCGACTATTTTTCTTGATTAAGAAGGGGTTTTACTGTTTGCCTTATGGTAGGTAGCAGAAGAATAAAATGGGTTTTGATTTTACAAATATCTCCCTAATTATGGAGAAATTTTTGGTCGAGTGAAAAACATTCCAGAATGCATTTCGATTGTAGTCCAAATCAAAGGGTCAAAGGTAACAACATCTGACATCAAATTGAATTTTTTTTTCCCACTAGGTAAACACTTAATTTTCTGTGAAAATATTCAGATGAATATTTCAGTGATAGTGGTATAAATACAGTACGATTGAAGTCTCAAATATAACTTTTTTGGGGGGAAAATGTAATTAAGTTAATGGATCACTTTAATTCTGGAAAGAGGTGGGTAATCAATTTAAACATAATTATACAAAATAAAATGACATTTTATTCTATCTTTGGTAAATGTAACTGAATGACATGTCCATATTTTACTGTACGTCAAAAAGATGTTCCTATTCAGAAATAAGCTCGTGTGCAAAAAACAACAACACAGAAGCTCATTATGCATCTAGAAATACTATAATACAATTACATGCATGTAAAATTACGGCATGGCATGAAACTGTTGTAATTCGGTAATAATATGTATATTTGTTTTTTTGTTGAAACACTTCAGAGTGCTTATGATAATACTTCAGAGAAATTATAATACTTGAAAAAACAACAAAAAACATGTAAAAAAGCAACAAAAGTCCAGTGGAGTTTGGAAGGTTATGATCGATCGTAAAGGGAAGTTTGACACTTAATCAATAATGCCCTTGTTAACCCATTCAGGACTGATTGATTTCGCTATAACATGTAATCTCCATAGACTCAAGCCTCAAGTATTTTTGGGACCAGTCCTGAACGGGTTAAGTGTATTCAATGCTAACAGTAAGGCTTTTTTTTTAACACACAAAACAGATTTGTAAAAAAAACACCATATATGCTAATATATGCAGCACATTTAATTGATTGATTTCTAACAGATTTCAAAATAACATTTACACAGATCTCTATCATACAAAACACACAATCATATAATTGATTTTTAACAGACACCAAAATACAGAATGGATTATCACAGACGTTTATTTACCAATAATGGCTGTTTCGGTAGATAGATCTGTCCACATCAATTATCTATTTGTGCATCTGTTATGAATAAATGAATAAAATGTGTTTCATTTATTTTTTGTTTGGTACAAATTTTTTCTTTATAATGCTGGCAATTGCATGCAGTTACTACCTGCTATGAGGGGCACGTTGAAATTATAGGCCCAACCAAGCCAGGTGATTTCAAAGCCATGATACGACCCAGGGCGCTTGCACCGAGTGTTATATCATGGTTTTCAAATCATGGCCGGCCTATAATTTTAATAGGCCCCAAATATAAAAACAGTCACTAATTGTTTTGTGCAATATGAACAAAAATAATCAGCAAATGTAAGCATAATAAAAGGTAAACAAGATAACTGATCGAAGGAACAAACTTGACTGTGTTCTGTTTGTGATACTGATCGCCCCCTTTTGAGTACTATAGCTGGCATTAAAAATGCATGGTCCAAAATAACTGCATGTAAATTTTGCCTCCACTCCTGGATATATAATATATACACACTGAAGAGCAACTGTGCATCCAAATGCAATCTTGTGCGCATAATAAGATTTATATATGTGCGTAATACTATTTATCAATATGTCATTAAATACAGGTGAGCAGATGAGTATTTTTATATCATTACTCGATGGTATTCTCAATAATACTCTCCCTCGATATTAGAGGGTTTATTTATAATGCGTGATTAAAATGAGGAAAATACTGTAGTTATTATAACTACATGCAATGATTTATACCTAGGTATAATACCTAGGTATACATCATTGCATGTATGTATGCGGCACAGCTGCATACAGTTAAACCTGTCTATAGCAGCCAACCTGCCTTTAGAAGCCACTAAAAATAATCAGATGCAGAAAAAAACACAATATTGTAGAACGTGTCAATAGAGATCACCTGTCTACAGTGGTCAATTGTCCATAAGGATGTCACTTTACACAGTTTTGACTGTATATTGTATATACCGTATGTAACTGACATGTATATATTGGTTGACAAAAATATTTGTGACCAAGGAGGGACATTTTTACGAATTAATCATGTTAATACAACCATTATGTTAATACAAATTTGATACATCGAAAGTATATTCCAGAGATGCATTTCACTTTAATATTTATATTAAAGTGAAATGCATCTCTGGAATATACTTTCGATGTTATGTTTTATTCACATACATGTAAGAATATATTTTGTATTTCTCTTTGAGAAAGGGAGTCAAGTTTACTGTTGCAAGATCTTTAGTTCGGCACAGATATTTGTATAACATGCACATCTGTGGACATTTTGACAAAAATAAATATCAAAACGCCCATTTTGCAGGCATATTGACTTTTATGTCTCTATTTTCAAACAACCACATGACAGAGGCCCAAGCTCATACAAAATTATACCCATGCTATGAATTAAACAGGGCTTGTCCTTAAAGGGATCTAGTAACTTTGTTGACATGTGCAAAAAGTGATGAATGGTTGATGCAATGTATATTATTGTTATCTCATAATTGTCCACAGGGTATTGTGTGAAAATTTCAAGTCAAATGGACATTGCATGGCCAAGTAATGAGCGAAAATGCAAAGTGATATTCAATAACTCACTGCACTCACTTTGTACACAGAAGAAAAACTCGCTCGGAGTTTTTCTTATCTGAATACTTTGATCGTACATATCTTTGTAACGAAAGGGAAATTTGAAAAACCGAAACCTGTCCCATGATTTTATTGTTAATACGAATACAACAAGGTATAAGGGAACCGCTAGAATTATAATTTTATTTTGAGGATTTGGACAATGTTACTAAGTCCCTTTAATATTTATATTAAAGTGAAATGCATCTCTGGAATATACTTTCGATGTTGTTTTATTCACATACATGTATTAAAAATAGAATAGTTTGTATTTCTCTTTGAGAAAGGGTGTCAAGTTTTTGTCGCAAGATCTTTAGTTCGCACAGATATTTGTATAACATGCACATATGTGGACATTTTGACAAAAATAAATATCAAAACGCCTGCCAAATCAACATTATGCAGGCATATTGGGTGGAATTCACAAAGGAGGTTTGTAGGAGGATTGTACAAACCATGGTTTGACCATGGTTTACATCTATGGAATGCCATGATGGAGAAAGAATGTAAACTCCTTGTTAACAATGTTGATTAACAATTTACTTGTATACGAGCAGCATTCCATAGATGTACACCATCATCAAACCATGGTTTGTACAAACCTCCTACAAACCTCCTTTGTGAATTCCACTCATTGACTTTTATGTCTCTATTTTCAAACAACCACATGGCAGAGGCCCAAGCTCATACAAAACTAAAACCATGCTATGAATTAAACAGGGCTTGTCCTTAAGTACAATGTAGTTGTGGCCTGGGTGCCAATTAATATCCACTAGAAACTAATGTACTGGCCACCTACAACACACAAGTCTATGGTGGGAATCTGTCTGACGTGACATTTTGTTGCCACTTGAAAGGAAAGCTTAAAGGGATCTACATGTAGTAACTTAATTTGTTGACATGTGCAAAAAGTCATGAATGGTTTATAAAATGTGTATTTTTTGTGATCTGATATGTCTTAACTCTTTGAGCGCTTTGTTCGACTCAAGTCACAAACAGCGGCCCGCTTTGTTCGACTCTAGTCACAGACAACGATGCGTGCGGCGTGCGCACGCGCGCGCATACAATATACGATGCGTGCAGCGCGCGTGCGCGCCTAAAATAATCTGGCGACGGCGGGATCTACTGTATTACAAAGTATTGCATACTCTTCATGTACATGTCATGTTTGTCAGACATACTGTACATAAATGTAATTTTCTTTATCCATCAAATAAAAATCACCAGCAAATGTCCGCACAGATGTCACGGTCAAACAAGAGAGGGTCACGCCCAATTAGAAAGAAATCGGAATTGGTTATTCTGTCCATTTGGGACAGACGGTCAAAAAAACATAATTTCTCGACCTTTTTGCTTGACCAAATTTGTACCAATTATTTAATCTCCATCTCCGAGAAATGACTTTATAATAGCCTGTTTCCTTGTCCTTCAAATTACATGTACAGCAGCAGTTAGATAGCAACTCAACAAATCTGTTCAAATGCAGTCTCTTTGTGCGCTTCGTTCGACTTTAGTCACAAACAGCGGCGCGCTTCGTTCGACTTTAGTCACAGACAACGATGCGTGCAGCACACGCGCCTAAAATAATCTGGCGACGGGGGGATCTACTGCACAGCGCACAAAGTGTTAAATAAGCTCTAAGACACGGTACATGTATGAAATAACTCTGTTATCAATCTATATACATGTGCAGATTTCGTCTCTACTCAAATACATTTACTGGTACTAATCTAGTAAATGTTACAGTACTGAAAGCGATGTCTACATTTGATTTATCTAACAATTACAAATTCACATCATTTTTTGTTTGTTGTTGCAAAAATATTTTTAGGCAAAATGTCCAAATCTATTACCATCATGAACATTCAGAAGAGTATAACATCTATATACGTGCTAGTCCTTATTAAAAAAAAGGACAAAACATTTCAGAGGTTTTTTTACTAACTAGTACTAATTGTAATACACAACTATTTATAGGCCTACGCTCTACATGTATACAGCTACTGCACATGTCATATTATACAGTACATATATGTGCACGGATAATACCTAGTTACTAAATGTTTTTGTGCATGAAAATACTAATTGGCAGTTCAGTAAGGCTTTCATGTGCTTCTCGATCACAAATTCACAATCAACTCTGAAAATAATATACCGGCAGGTTTTCCAGAACTTTACACAACGGTCTACCTTGTAGACATTAACTGTGCATTCTGTAGTGCAAAATTGTACCATCTGCACTGGATAATGTCATTACCTTTTAAATGAACAAGGAAACAAAAACATGTACATCAAAGTCTTGTCACAACAGGAATTGAATAATGTAAACATTTACGAGAAATTGTTCGTTTCATATTGTGAATATTTTACAGGTGTTAAAAATAAATGCGAGTAATTAAATATAACAATGGTACGATTTGGATGTCTGTTGGTCATCCCATATTCTGAACATCTCCAACGGTGTGACCATGTGAGTCGTGAATATGCGCCTAAACTTGCAATATGAATACGGTGTCCTCCAATTATTGAACTCTTTATGATTGACTGGAACTGTATGAAGCGCGTTCAAGCACACCGCGACATAAACGTCTTCCAGGTAGAGGAATGGCGTCATTAAAGAGGTCTGGAAAATCTTTACAGGCATGTCTCCAGACATGACATAGCCTGTGCCCGAGCAGAATGGAGGGTACTTAGAACCCGGGTAAGTTTCCTTGGGCATGTACCATTTGCTCTTTGGGTCCCGGATGGGGCCACCGTTAATAACAAAGCCCGATACAAAGTTCTTCGTTGGTGTCAATGGTTTTGCAAGGTGGGTGATGAGGTTTGCATAGCTGACGAACATGTCATCGTCAGTCTTCATCACATAGTTTGCGTGAGAACAGAAGATGCTCGCCCACTTCATGGCCATCATGGTCTTCAGAGTGAGGTTCTTGTAGGTGTCGGTGAAGTCCTCCATCAGGATATCATGGTACTGCCTGCTCTCCTGGTCCACCAGTCGCTGGTGGTTGGAGTTGGTGTTCTTGGCCAGGAGGAACAGGGTCACAACCTGCTTCCCACCGACTTCCTTGATGCTTCCCCAGGTCCGGCGAATAGCGTTCCTCTGGTCAAAGTTCTTGTGGATGCTCATGATCAGGACAAGAAAGAACACGGGTTTGTCGCTTCCGTCCTCGTTCTTGCATTTGTAGGGCTCGTTGAGTACTATGTTGTAATCATGGGGAAACACAACATCTGCTTTGCTTCCATCCTTGCCACCAGTGAGAAGGTTTCCAATGTGACCAAAGAACCCTACATCCTTTTCATCCGGAGGCTTTGGAGGGACGTCTTGGGCTTTCTTTGTTGGCTCAAAGGAGTTTATAATCTCCTCCACATCAACAACTGGATTCTTGAAGGGAACATCCTCAATGGGGTTTCTCGCCGTTTCCTTCAAGCTTCCCTTGTCTATATCTGTTGGTAGATCAACAGGCAGCGTCCTGTTGATTGGATCCGTCCTCCCCTTGTGAACATACAGATCTTCAGGGCGACTGTCCTCTGCCTTGGTGTCCGCCCTGGTTACATGCTCCTGCATGATCCTCTCCAGCATCTCGCTGATGTTTTGTCGGCTGAGACCACGCTCCCTGATCGCCTCTTTCACCAGCTGTGACATCCTGTCCTCGTAGCCCTGCCCTTGCGCCAGACGAATGATATTCTTGTTAGGCTTCACTGCTGGAGCCTGGCTCTTGAGCACGGTAAAGTTGCCCGACATGGTGAGGTAGATGATTACGTTCACCACAGTCACTGCCACCAGGAAGCACAAGTTCCTGGATGTCCGCGACATCTTGCCTCCTCACTCTCCGCTCCTCCCCTCGTGGGTCAGCAGGAACAATGGTGGTGAACACCTTCACCTGAAATGACAAAAAGTATAAACAAACTGTTTAAAATTGAACCATGGCTAAAGCCTGAATTGTAACAGTTTATTTCTCAGTGGCTTGGTCGGGCAAGCACAAGCGAATAAAGTTAATGGATGACTTAAAAGTGATCCATAACTTTGTTAAATTTGTTTGTACCATAATGTTTTATTTATGATAACAGAAGAATGAAATGGGGTTTGATTATGGAGATTTTGATTGAATGACTAGTGTTCCAAGAAAGACAATTCAATTTCTGTCATGTAAATGTTTTATGATGCTATCAGTGAAAAGCTGTTTTAAGCCACCATAAATTTCATTTGGGCACTAGAAACTTTAGTGTTGGTAACCAACAAATCCGGATCTATGGTGGGAGTCTGATCTGATGTGTCATTTTGACCACCTAAAAGAAAAGGATTTGGGAGAGCCCGGTTTTCCCCTAATAAAATTCATCCATGGGAATAATCTGGGGGGTGTTTCACTAAACACTAAAATCAATTTTTTTTTTAAATCTTCTTAATCACTAAAATTCATTCCTAAAATCGATTTTATTGTTTAGTGAAACACCCTACATATGTCATTGAAGTACAATGAAACCAGCTGCTGTCTGCACTGCAGTTGTCACTATTATAAGACATTATATAAAAATGGAAACTAATAAACATGATTTTAAATAAGAAAACTTTGAAGCATGGTGTAAATGATATTGAAATTGGTGGTGAAAAAATTATGGATAAACAAAAAATTGTAAATACATTTAATTCTTATTTTAGTAAAATTGGGCAAGAATTACAGCAAAGTATTAATACTAACATGGGTAATGATGAGTCATTTAATATGATCAATACTTAAAAGGAAATTTCAGAAACTCACTGTTTTTATCCCCTGTTACAAATGCAGATATTATTGATGTGGTTATGAATTTTGATGTAAATAAAAGTCCTGGGTATGATGGAGTTCACCCTAAGGTACTGAAACAGTTGATTCATTTAATTGTTACACCTTTATGCAATATTATTAATTTGTCATTTGAAAATGGAATATTCCCTGATGCTCTCAAGATTGCGAAGGTGATTCCAGTTTTTAAAAAAGGCAATAAATCTCTTTTGAATAATTATAGACCAATATCCGTTTTATCAGTTTTTAGTAAATTATTTGAAAAGATTTTATGTACTAAATTGACTAGTTTTTTTATATGAGAAACAGTTTGCTTTTAGAAAAGGTTACAGTACTTGCCATGCACTTCTCGATTTTACAGATAAAGTAGCAAATGCTTTTGAAAATAATGAATTTTTAATTGGTGTACCGTATTTTTAGACCTCTCTAAAGCGTTTGACTGTATTGATCATGATATTTTAATAAATAAATTATGTTTTTATGGAATAAGAAGAATTCCTCCTCTTTTAATGAAAAGTTATTTATCACACCGAAGGCAATTTGTTAGTATGGGTAAATGTTACTCAGAACATAGTTCTATTTTAACTGGGGTCCCACAAGGTTCAAATCTTGGACCACTCTTGTTTTTATTGTATATTAATGATTTGCCACTTGTCAGTAATATTTTATCTTCTATTTTATTTGCTGACGACACTACCTTGTTTATATCCGGTAAAGATCCTGAACATGTCAATATTTTATTGAATATTGAAATTGCAAAAATACATAAATGGTTTCTTGCTAATAAATTGTTGATTAACTTTGATAAAACAAACTATATAATTTTTAAAACTAAAAATAAATATGTGAATGAAGATGTTATTAAGATATGTATTAATGGTAAAGAAATAAAGCAAGTACACCAAGTAACCTTTTTAGGTATTATTATTGATCAAAACCTAACCTGGAAATACCATATAAATTGTATTTCCAATAAGATCTCTAGAGTAATCGGTGTTTTAAATAGACTTAAACTTATATTGCCATTACGTATACTTGTAAACTTGTATAATACTATGATTTTACCATATTTTAATTACTGTATAATTGTATGGGGCAATTGTGCAATGCATTTGATGCAAAAGATATTTTTATTACAAAAGAGAGCTGTCAGAGTTATAACAAATTCTTTTTATAGAGCACATACAGATCAATTATTCTTTAAATTGAAATTTTTAAAACTTCACAATTTATATGAGATAAGTGTTGCAGCTTTTATGTTCTCTTATGTATATGATAAAATTAAGTTGCCTGATTGTTTTAACGATTACTTTGTTTTGAATAGAAAAATAAATGTATATACTACTAGAAATTCACACAAAATGTATATTCCATTCTTTCGTTATAGTTTTTCTAGAACTGTTATTAGATATAGAGGGTCAGTTATTTGGAATAATCTACCAGACTTTTTAAAAGAGTGTCCAACATTACCTAGTTTCAAGCGCAAATTTAAATGTAAACAATTATCAAGTTACAATTTATCTATATAATTTCATACAAAAACTTAATTTTGCCTGTCTGTATATATGTGGGTCAATCCACGTCAAATCAACCAGTGGTGTTCACCCGACCCCCTTCAAATTTGCTAAAATTCGCACCAAATGTTCCCCCAAGTGTCTCACGGAAAATTCTGAAATATTTTGCCCCAAGGTCAAACGGTTGCTAAGATATGGCCTCACCTAGCAACCAATGCCCGATTCTTAAAAGGTGTTATACAAAAATCAGCCATTTTCAACTGCCCTTCACAGCTAAAGTGAATGAGGGAGCAAGCTAAATTTCTGTAAGTTGAAAAAACTTTATTATCTGTAAAAGTAAAAAAAAAAAAAAATCTGCTTCGAAATTTCATTTTCGCGTATGAGGTCATCAAAAATGACCTTAAAGGACAATGAAATCCAGACAAATTGTTGTATGCACTATAAGACACTAACTATAATGAATAGTCTCTGAAAATTTGAGCACAATCGGTCAAGAAATAAGAAAACTATGGCTCTTTGAAAAGAGCCATGTATTTCTTCGAGTGACTCTAATTGGCAACGCACTCTGGCAAAGTTGTGGACAACTCCCCATACATTTTGTACACAAAATGTCAGTTTTGTTCAATTGTCTCAAAATTTATGTTTACCCTTCGTTCGAGCTCAACATAATGTGTTGTAGAATGCTTTTATACATAACATATCATGAGTTGGGGGAATGGAAAAATATGACTATGAAGAAAACTGTAAAAATGGGAACATTTGTGTACAAAACATATGGGAAGTTGTCCACACACTTATCAGAGTGCGTTGCCAATTTGAGTTCCCCATAGGAATAAATGGACATCTTCAAAGAGCCATAGTTTTCTTGTTTCTTACCCGATTATGCTCTAACTTTCAGAGATTATTCTTCTTAATCTCTTCGAGACTATGAAAGCAACATTTTGCTTGGGTTTCATTGCCCTTTAAGTCGTAAAATTTCAATTTTCGGACAGTGTTTAGGGGTCAATAAAATAAATATGACAACAAATAAAGCAAAAGTAAGAATGTAAATCAATTTAAAACAACTTTCTCTAAAAGCACACAAAAAATCAGCACAAAAAATGGTTCCGTTTTCGTGTAGGGCGCCCTCAAAGTCTGAACATATCAGAAATCAGCAAAGTTGAAGGTCAAAGTTCACCTTTAGTCCAACCTAGTAGAAGCATGAAAATTGGTGGAATGATAGACATTCATCTATATTTTAGGGTACCACCAGCGAAAATTTGCTTCCGAAATGTTATCTAGCTTAAAAACGCACACGAAAATGAGGTTAAACACTGTTACGCAACCATTTATTGCCCTTAAGTGGTTTTCAGGGGTTTTTGAAAGTTTCTGTGAAAAAAACTAATCATGCTGCTAGGCTCATTTTAGCATGTCTGGTAGTCCTTAATGAGTACTTCAAGAAAATGCATACATTGGGTAGGTTTTCTTACAGGATTGACCTAAAAAATGCATCTGAAAATGGTTAGAAAACACGTTTTTTACAATTATTGTCAATTTTCTGGTAACGTGCCTGTATTTACAGGCACTTTCAAACTTCAATATTTGTAAGATGGAAAGTGACATAAAGCTCATATCTTCTAATCTGGTAAACATTCATCTATATTTTAGGGAACTATCAGTGAAATTTTGCTCCCGAAATGTTATCTTGTAGAAAAATGCTCACAAAAATGGGGTCAAACACCATTACGCTACCATTTATTGCCCTCAAGTGGTTTTCAGAGGATTTTGAAAGCGTCTCTGAAAAAAAGTATTAATGCTGCTAAGCTCATTTTGGCATGTCTGGTAGTCCTTCATGGGTACTTCAAGAAAATGCATATGTTGGGTAGGTCTTTGCACAGCATTGACCTTGAAAATGAATTTGAAAATGGTTAAAACACGTTTTTTTTACAATTGGTCTATTTTCTGGTAACGTGCATGTTTTTACAGGCACTTTCAAACTTAAATATTTTTGAGATGGAAAATGGTTCTTAGCTCATATCTTCAAATCTGTTAGACATCCATCTATATTTTAGTGAACAACTAGTAACATTTTGCTTCCGAAATGTTATCTAGCATAAAAATGCACACGAAAATGAGGTTAAACACTGTTACTCAACCCTTTATTGCCCTGAAGTGGTTTTCAGGGGTTTTTGAAAGCTTCTGTGAACAAAAATAGACATGCTGCTAGGCTCATTTTGGCATGTCTGGTAGTCCTTCATGGGTACTTCAAGAAAATGCATACATTGGGTAGGATTCATACAGCATTGACCAAAAAAATGCATCTGAAAATGATTAAAAAACGTTTTTTACAAGAAAATAGACAAATAATTGTAAAAAACGTGTTTTTTAACCATTTTCAGATGCATTTTTACAGTCAATGCTGTAGGCAACCTACACAAAGTATGCATTTTCTTGAAGTACCCATGAATGACTACCAGAAGTGCTAAATTGAGCCTAGCAGCATGTCTAGTTTTTTTTCACAGAAGCTTTCAAAAACCCCTGAAAACCACTTCAGGGCAATAAAGGGTTGCGTAACAGTGTTTAACCTCATTTTCGTGTCCGTTTTTATGCTAGATAACATTTCGGAAGCAAAATGTTACTAGTTGTTCACTAAAATATAGATGGATGTCTAACAGATTTGAAGATATGAGCTATGAACCATTTTCCATCTCGAAAATATTTAAGTTTGAAAGTGCCTGTAAAAACATGCACGTTACCAGACAAGAGCCCCAGGGGGGCACGACGCTCACCTGAGGTCAATCAATTCACATCTGGCGCATGTTCTCTCTGGCACCCTCAGAAGATATGAAATCAGTTGAAATCATGCCAAAATCTATAATGTGATGTACTATTTAATCAATAACTTTTGATCCCCTGTACCTAACATTATGATTTACCATAATGTTTGGGTGAATCATAAAAAAAGACAGACACACATATAAGACAAAGCTTAACACATTTCACCAGCCACTGACCACTTCAGCATATTAACCCCACTCACATAGGGACCCTATGGGGCCATTCTGCGATATGACAACTTGCATTGTCATTTACCGTAAATCTCCGTGTGTACGGCGCACTCGTGTATAAGGCGCACCCCCTACTTTCTAAAAAAAAGAAATTTTGTTTTGGGACACTTACTTACAAAGATCTTCAATTATGAGAAAAATTTATAACAAATTGTTAATTATTAGATAATTGCATATATAATGAGTACTGCTGCTCATGAATGTATGAATATTCATTAGTAATTTGCTTAATAAACTTGAATTTTTTACCTATTTTTTACCTATCTTATATATTTTTTTTTTTTGCTGTACCCGTGTATAAGCGCACCCCCAACTTTTTCTATTTGTTTCCGACGGAAAAAAGTGCGCCTTATACACGGAGATTTAGGGTATATAGATACCTACATGTTACAAAATGTCCAGATTGTAATACTTGTTGATGTGGAGAAGAAAATATTTGAAATTCATTTCACATTTCCTACGAGCCATTCTTGGGTCCCATGCAGCTAGGTAAGAATAAGACTAGTTATGTGAGGTGTACAGGAAGAAAGAGCATAAATTCCTTTATTTTTAGAGCCCTATTTTGTTACTCTACCTGCTTTAGTTATGTTTTAATGATTTTTATTATTGTGTAAATAACTATAATTTAGAAAAAATCCTCAAATTGGCAACACATTGTGATACATGTATTTGTGAAACAGATATATTTGTGTTCAAATTGGCATCTTTGCGGCAAAGTCACTATATTTGTCTTAAATGGTTATTACTTAATATTTTCCACCTATTTTTATGCCATTGATCCGTCGATGAAATTTAGGAGTTGCCAATTTGTAGAGGAAAACAATGATCAATTGTGCCTTAAAATAGCTCTCGTCCTTGATGGGATTACAGCTAGGTTCGGTATGATTTGATCATTTGATCATCTTTTGAAGGAACACCAAAATGCACAAACAACTTTCATTCTTCATCTACCATTTTAGCAACTTTGGATCCCCTCCCTAAAGATAATTAAAGGAGTATATACCTCTGTGCAAAATTTAAGCTAGAATTGTTGAATAAGTAGTAAATGCATATAACAGAAAGAAAATAAAACAAAAACAAAATGTGACCTAGAAAACATCAATGATACAATAGGGGCATTCATACATGCTAAAAAGTAACAATTGCATGTTGCTTCAAATCATGATTATTTTTTTGCATATTTTATATTCATTTAATTCCATGCTGTGAAACCACTAGACCACCGAAAGGCTGGTTAATTTTAGAGTTTGATTCTAACTATCCCAGTAAGTAAGGTTATTTAATTCATTTAATTGTGCTGGGTCATTAAAAAAAGTATGTTTCTTGCATGTTCACACAGGCAAAAAAAAACACCTCACAACCTGCTGGATTGTACGATTTTTAAATCAAAATGCACATGAGCAACTGGACCAAACTTTGACCTACATGTAACTATTCCGCACCCATCCATTGACCGAGTGCTGAAGATACTGTAAGCATGCATTTTGCATGTTGGATATGAAAACTGATACAATTTACACTGTTCACACACACAAACACCACTTGCAAAAAGATACACCAAAAGTGTACTTATTTTCATAAATAATCCGAACTACTATTTTCACGCACAAAACCGCCCCTCCCCGCCCCCCCCCCCCCCCCCCCGAAAAAAAAAAAAAAAAAAATAATAACAAAAAAAATAATGAATTGCAACCTAAATAATCATAACTATTTGGGCAGTGTGAATGGTACTAGCAATGAAAGCTGCTAACAAGGTCAAGCATGAAAACATCAAAACATGAAAACACATGCTATAAATAGAAAGATTTGGGTCAAAACATGGTCCTAGATGTAAACAAGTGTCTGGGTTTCCTATTAGCATATTTATTTGCATATTTGGGAGAATGGTGATTGGCTGAGAGCAAGAGAAGGATAACCAGGTGCTTGTTAGTTGGTCTGCAGGCAATGTAATGTAAAAGGCTTCTGGATCTTGAGAAGAAGATATTTAAAATTAACATATTTTTTACACTTGGTGCCCTCCCCCAGGGCCCCCCTGAGGGCCACGCCCACCATTTTAGCAACTTCGATTCCTCTACCCCTAAGGATGATTCCTGCCATGTTTGGTTGGAATCTAATCATTGGTTCTGGAGAAGAAGATGAAAATGTATATTTCCTATGGTAGGGCCCCCAAAAAAACTGTTACGCCCACAGGGCCCTTGTGGGGCCACCCACAAAAATCTTGTGAACAACTTTCATTCTTCATCAATAGAGGCATCTACATATGAAATATCAGGTCTGTCATACTTCTGGATCTTGAGAAGAAGATGTTTAAAATTTACATATTTTTTACACTTGGTGCCCTCCTCCAGGGCCCCCCTGGGGGCCACGCCCACCATTTTAGCAACTTTGGTTCCTCTACCCCTAAAGATGATTCCTGCTATGTTTGGTTGGAATCTAATTATTGATTCTGGAGAAGAAGATGAAAATGTATATTTCCTATGGTAGGGCCCCCCAAAAAACTGTTACGCCCACAGGGCCCTTATGGGACCACCCACAAAAATCTTGTGAACAACTTTCATTCTTCATCAATAGAGGCATCTAAATATGAAATATCAGGTCTGTCATACTTCTGGATCTTGAGAAGAAGATGTTTAAAATTTACATATTTTTTACATTTGGTGCCCTCCCCCAGGGCCCCCCTGGGGGCCACGCCCACCATTTTAGCAACTTTGGTTCCTCTACCCCTAAATATGATTCCTGCCAAGTTTGGTTGGAATCCGATCATTGGTTCTGGAGAAGAAGATGAAAATGTAAAAAGTTTACGGACGACGGACGACGGACGACGCACGACGGACGACGGACGACGGACGACGGACGACGGACAAAAAGCGATCACAATAGCTCACTTGAGCCTTTGGCTCAGGTGAGCTAAAAATAGACCAATTGTAAAAAAACGTGTTTTCAACCATTTTCGAATGCATTTTCAAGGTCAATGCTGTACAAAGACCTACCCAACATATGCATTTTCTTGAAGTACCCATGAAGGACTACCAGACATGCCAAAATGGGCTTAGCAGCATTAAAACTTTTTTTCAGAGACACTTTCAAAATCCTCTGAAAACCACTTGAGGGCAATAAATGGTAGCGTAATGGTAGCGTAATGGTGTTTGACCCCATTTTTGTGAGCATTTTTCTACTAGATAACATTTCGGGAGCAAAATTTCACTGATAGTTCCCTAAAATATAGATGAATGTCTACCAGATTAGAAGATATGAGCTTTATGTCACTTTCCATCTGACAAATATTGAAGTTTGAAAGTGCCTGTAAACACAGGCACGTTACCAGAAAATTGACAATAATTGCAAAAAACATGTTTTCTAACCATTTTCAGATGCATTTTTTAGGTCAATCCTCTAAGAAAACCTACCCAATGTATGCATTTTCTTGAAGTACCCATTAAGGACTACCAGACATGCTAAAATGAGCCTAGCAGCATGATTAGTTTTTTTCACAGAAGCTTTCAAAAACCCCTGAAAACCACTTAAGGGCAATAAATGGTTGCGTAACAGTGTTTAACCTCATTTTCGTGTGCGTTTTTAAGCTAGATAACATTTCGGAAGCCAATTTTCGCTGGTGGTACCCTTAAATATAGATGAATGTCTATCATTCCACCAATTTTCATGCTTCTACTAGGTTGGACTAAAGGTGAACTTTGACCTTCAACTTTGCTGATTTCTGATATGTTCAGACTTTGAGGGCGCCCTACACGAAAACAGAACCATTTTTTGTGCTGATTTTTTGTGTGCTTTTAGAGAAAGTTGTTTTAAATTGATTTACATTCTTACTTTTGCTTTATTGGTGGTCATATTTATTTTATTGACCCCTAAACACTGTCCGAAAATTGAAATTTTACGACTTAAGGTCATTTTTGATGACCTCGTACGCGAAAATGAAATTTCGTAGCAGATTTTTTTTTCTTTCAACTTTTACAGATAATAAAGTTCTTTCAACTTACAAAAATTTAGCTTGCTCCCTCATTCACTTTAGCTGTGAGGGGGAGTTGAAAATGGCTGATTTTTGTATAACACCTTTTAAGAATCGCGCATTGGTTGCTAGGTGAGGCCGTATCTTAGCAACCGTTTGACCTTGGGGCAAAATATTTCAGAATTTTCCGTGAGACACTTGGGGGAACATTTGGTGCGAATTTTAGCAAAATTGAAGGGGGTCGGGTGAACATTTCTCTGAAAATTGGGTGATTTGACGTGGATTGACCCATGTATGTGTGACTTTGTAGTTTGTAAATGTTAGTTGTATTATTGTGAACAACATTTTTATTCTTATTTTATTTATGATATAATTCATGGTGTTGTAGAAAAAGGGGACCGGCCTAGACAGGCCAATGGCCTTTTCTGGTCCCTCACATCCCTGCAAAACCCATTACCTATATTTGATGTTGTTTGCTATTGTACAATATCTTTTGTCATTACATGTTGTAAATAGTTTGTATATTTATTTAATTGTATTTGATTGTAAAATGTTGATTTTATGGATGTGAAATAAACTGAAACTGAAACTGAAAACTGAAACTGAAACTGAAACAATAGTTTGCATGTGTTTTATTGTTCATTTACAATGTATGTTTGTGGAGCAACACAAAGAACCAGGATACCTTAGAGTGAAAAACAGTGAAATCCATCTGTTTATTTCCACAGATCCTCTTAGAAGTGCAGAAAATAACAGACTGTTTGTCGGTCTAATAAAACATGTTATTTCCATATCAAATTATAACAATTCAAATTAGAGAGCAAAACCAGTGCACTTTTTTAAATTGATTTAATGCACAAACTGGGTAGAAACTCCATTGTGAATAGAGGGAAAAAAGAGAGAATAGAAATGGTAGATCTCTAGCAAATTGAATAAGTGTTGAGATGCAATTTCAGGATAGGAAGTTTTGCAACTGTTTGATCTGATAAAACAAAACAAAAAGATAATCAGGCAAGGCTAAAAAAATATGCACTAGTCCGCATACCCAGCAGGGCCACACACAATTCAATTCGGGCCACCTGAATTCCATTAATATCAAATTTCACTTGCCCTACTAGGAATAGGAAACCAATTTGTTTAGTAACAGACTTTCTAATGTTTTCCTTTGTTTGGGGCAACTACATTTAAATGCAGGCCTTGGGCAACCAACAATTGATATAAGGCTTTATTTTTTACTTGGCTGAGTGGGCCAACTGAAGAAATGGGTTAATTTCCAGCCCTAAGGAATGGCTAACGAGGAAGACCAGTGCTTACAAGGATAACCACTTGTAATTGACTGACCATCACAGTCTTAAACATGTTTTATTGTTTAGGGGGTGAACTTTCACAAAGATTCAAAGTTGAACTTAACTATAAGTTGGACCTAACAATTATGGAAAGCCATGTGTAGCCTCGGAATAAAACATATTCAAAAGCAAAAAAAAATAAATAGAAGTATTTGAAAAGACTAACAAAATTTTACATCAATAACTTCAAGGCTCCTTGATAATAACAAATATTACAGATTTCAATCAAAATGCATGCTTTTTAAAAGAACTGAACTAAAACAACTTTACACAGAATAAACGGCTTTCCATAATCTTTGTGAAACACACCCCTGGTTTCAGCCAACTTTTTTTTTTTGTATTCCCATCAAGGTTGGCACTCTACATTCACTAAGATACAAAAGCTGGAACTGTACTACAATAAAGTGTATGCAAGTGATTTGTATTTTAATTATGTCCATCTAAAATATGAAGGAAATCGCTTCAAATAGTACACATCAAAGAAATATACATTGATCAGCATAGCAAATTCCGTCACTTGTCGGTAATTCATGTTTTGAAGAAATGGGCATTTCAAGTTTACACAATGTGTGTAAAAGATCTATGATTGTATAAATTGAAACAATCATATCTTCGCCAAATATTGACCAATTAGTTAGAACAAAGCATCAAATGAAAGCTTGTGATGAGGCCTTTGTAATGGTATGAAATTCTACATTTTGATTTTACCGACAAGTGCTGGGTTTTGCTATAGCCGGTCACATTTGTTCATAAGAAAGAAAAAACAAGTTATGTCTGAATACACAGCATTTACCGATAACTGCCCATTTTTTGTAACAGGTTACCATTTTGGGAAATAACAATAATACTACAGCACTAATAATGATTTGATAATTTAAGCGCAGCAGAGTACATATATGCAAGTGATCATGCCTACAAGTAAATGCTTTATTCATTTTATGTTTGTAGAATATTAATAATTGTAATGTAGTATTGCTTTCTCTAATTGCCAATGGATGACACATTTCTTTGTAACATTTGCATGTTTGAAGACCAAATGAAATAATGTATATCTATCTATCTAGGAATCGTGGTAAATCTACAATTTCCAAAAGTGCTCGACTATGGTAATAGGAGCTGTAGTATAATAAAATAGAGTAACTTGGTTAAGTCGTCATACAGGCTGTTTCACAGTCCTTACGGCTCATCAGTGACTGATCTTTTTGTGCAGCAAACAACATAATGGGCAATTCCACGAAAAATTTTACCCAAGGGTGGAAAAATGAAATTCATGGGACAGCCTTGGTAACTACTGGATAGTAATGAGGAAGGACTATATTTTGATGACTAAAGGAAAAAGTTTGAAATTCAATGCAGAATATTATTTTTTTTTGGCCATTGAAGTTGGACAAAAATTGTATGTATTACTCCCCAAAATGATGAAATCTGCATGCATTGTTTGTAAAATAACATTTTAAAATATGGATCACTTCAGAACGATAATTCTACTTCTAATGTCTAGTGTATGCTTTGTTTTAACATAATAGAAAAGGAAATTGTGTAAAAATCTTTACTTTTTGAAAACTGTTATTGGATCAAATCTTGATTCTTACAACATTGATGTGTAATGTCCGTGACGTTTTAGATATACAAGTTTTTGTAGAAGCACAAGAATAATTCAATTTAGTTCAAAATTCATTTGCAAAGCTAGAATGTGATATCATAAATTACATCAAGAGCATTTACACAAATATTTGATGGTTTGCCCAGAATGGCGTCACGGAAATTACATACACAGTGAAAAGTATACAAAAGCAGAGCTAACAATTTTCAAGCATTATTTTCTTATGCAAATGTCTTACTTTAACCCAGAAATAAGAAATCCCAAGAAACAGAGGGACTACTACCTTCCTGGTTTAAGTTTTAATAAATTGTATTGGTTATCAGATAGTGAACTGTAAGTCAGTACTCTGAACTAGTTATAAAACTAAATTCCTTGCTCAACTTGAACATGCATGTCTCAATAATCAATAAAGACTTGACTATAACTTACTGGGAGGAGAAAGAGATGGTTAAATCTCATAAAGTATGATCAAATTGCAAAAATTATACTCTTAGTGCATGAGTTTCTATGTGTTATGCCCATGATGTACACAACTTTTAAAAATATTTTATCATTTTTTTGCACAAAACTGCATCGTACCTCATCAAAAATATATATTGTTTTAAATAGTTGAACATTTGGTTTACTGCACATTCTGTTTGAAAATTTCAAATTTTACAATAATTTGGGTAAAAATTATTGCTATTTTTAAAATAATTTTATGCTAATTAAAAACAAATTTGGCATATGAATTTTTTTCTCAAAGCTGTTTAATTACATATCAAATGCACCATTAAAAAAGTTTCATGCACAATGGAGCAGTTTTTGCGGGTTACTTCTGAATATAGAGAAAGTGGACAAAAGTGTAATGTCTGTGACGCTGAAAATGTAATGTCCGTGACGCAACGTTCTGTTGTCTAGATCACATATGCCTGGCACGTTTCACAAAATACAAATTGGATTCAATTCATCATTGCCTTGTCTATAATTTGATACCCAAATCACCTTTGTGAGGTCTCAGAACTCACAGACTTTTGCAAAGATGTGTATGGATGCAAAAAGTCATGTCCAAAAAATGTAATGTCCGTGACGGCGCACATTTTGCAGAATTACTCAGTAACGAATTGGATAAATGTTCTAAAACATTTTTTGTATACTTAACCAGGCTATTGCTTTGTAATCAAAATAAAAGTTAGACATGAGTTAGAGGTATGAATTAGTAGTGGCATTTAGAAAGTTATACAAATTCTCTGATTTGTAATGTCCGTGACGCTGGAGTTCCCCATATATATACCCAGGGAGGATTTCGGGGAAGTATACAGTATAAAGGGGAGGAATATAAAGAAGCTACTTAAACAATACAATGGGTGTGCGTTCAAGCAAAAATACATGGGTTTATAGACAGGCAAATGTCTATCTATCTATGTATCTATCTATCTATCTATCTATCTATCTATCTATACGAGTAGCTGGTAGTTGCGCTATGTTAATATTATTATTATTAAATTACTAATTAATGTAAGTGCGTATGTGCCTACATGCATGTACATGTAGAGATGCTATAATCACATACATGTCTCGTAGACTTTGCACCGCTTTGTTAACCCATCGACGCTGAAGATGATTTAATTTCAGTAAAAGACATTTTCCCTAGACCCAAGCCCAAGTAGTTTTGGGACCACCAATATTGAATGGGTTAATCTTTAAATCATTCAATGCCTCTAGTAAGTGTGCAAGACAAAATTCTACCACCAGAGGTAAACATGCACATATGTGTATAGGCCTAAAAAATCACTTACTGAAAGCTAACAGTATGAACAATAGATGTACAGTATACACCCCTTCTTGTTTGAACGATGGACCTCTGTTTGAATGATGAACCTCTGTTTGAACAGAGGCCTATTCATATATAGGGTGTCATGGTACAATATAATTATGTACAGGGTGGCTATTTTGCGCCTACGTACATGTATGTGTACATTGCATTTTGGAGTTTCGAGCATCCATGATTGTACACAGTACAACATACCCCTTTTTTGCATATTTGTTGTAAATAAATAGAGTACCGTAAACCGGGGTGACTTTTGCCACTTTTTGAATATTTTCTGAAATAATTTGTTCATAATTATTTTTTTCCAAAAATTTCTTCCATAATAAGGGTGTACTAGTAAAGGTCTATGCACTGTATATATTCTTCCCTTCTTGATTTTTCTTTTTCTTTATTTTGTTGGTAAAAGACTGGCAAAAGTCACCCCGGGTGTCGGGGTGACTTTTGCCGGCACACATTTTGTTGTTTTTAATACAACATTTTCAATATTTACCTTAAATACTAATGTTCTTTTAAAATACACTGAACCTCTTTCTCCTATTGTTTTACTTATAAATACTTTTAAAAATACATGATTTTAGTGAAAAAATTATTTTGCAATAGGATAATGCACAATTTTCAAAATCTTCAAAATGTACATTGCCTTCCCCTATCTTAAGTCTGATAATAGTTAAAATAACTTCTTCTTATGTCACTAGCTCTATCAGTGAACATTACTGCAATTTTCATGGAGATTGTCTAGATTCACATCTTAGCAGTTTGTCTCAACATTTTCTTTGCCACAAGATGACTACTACACTCCTGTATTTTGGTTCAATGTACACTGTTATTCCTTTAAATAATTATAAATAAAAATAAAACTGAAAATTCTTCTTGAAACATAATCTAATTAATCATAAGGCCACAGTAAATGATATTACTGATCACACTGCATTCATAGTGCACAATTTATAAAAATCTGAAATATGAGACTTAACCACATTACTGCCTTTTCATTTTTTGTGTGACGTTTTTATAGCTTGCTTGATATGCGCTGAATATAAAATTATAATTACATTACATTTTGTCTCCTATTTACAACTTTGTCACCAAAAACATAATAATTCTATTCTGGCCAGTCACCCCGAGCTCGCAGCAAATAGCCCGGGGTGACTTTTGCCACGGCCATTTTGAAAAAATCAGAGGGAGGGTCGATGAAGTTAGTGCATTGGCAGGTTTGTACACCCTTTAGTGTACGTTATATGACATATTTGCTTGATTCTCCATTTTCTGTAGAGAATCGAAAGTTAGACCACCATATCAATCATGCGCTTTATTTTTCATACAAAAAACAGCTACTGACTGGTCCTAAAAACTATTTAAAGGGGAGCCAAACATTTGTTGTATAGAGTACAGTACTGTCACAATGAGGAAACAGCTACTGACTGGTCCTAAAAACTATTTAAAGGGGTAGTTTAGTTTTGGTAGAGAGGGCGCTGCACATCACAATTTATTGTGAGGTAATGAAAAACTGAGTGTCGAATTTGCGAGAACATGCAATTTTAATGGCAGAATAAACTTTATTTGGTCAAAATCGGCCCAGAAACGGCTGAAATATCAACAAATATATCTGACCCTATAATTATTTGGGGCCCAAATAATTAGCTGCATTTTTCAAAAAAATGAAAAAATGCTTGCACTTTTTCAAAAATGTTCAAAAGCGTTTTTTAAATAGTTGCCGATGATCTCTCTATTTAATCATTATTTCAATAAAACATCACATGCATAATTTTGTATGAAAAATGGTTGAAACCAATCCCTTCTTAGAGAGCGCCCTCTTGAGTTTTAAAGGCTCTTTTTTAATGGTAACAGGCTTTTTACTTAGTCATTTGTAATTTTGTATACATTTCGAGCATGGTGGAGTTAAAACTATTAGTTTTATAATGTTACTGTCACTGTTTGGTTACTAAAGTTGAGCCTTACCAAAACTAAACTACCCCTTTAAAGGGGAGCCAAACATACAAAACACTAGCAAATTTCGCTTTTGGTTACTAATAAGCGCATTATTCCTGTAACTTCTAGTCGTATTACCTCTTGGGAATCACTAATAATGGAAATAATCCATTTTTAGTGAGTAATGAGTAATGTTATTGGGCACACTCGTAGCGGTAGAAGGGTGAATTGCCCAGTTCGCCTTGATCTGTAAATATGTTCATTTGTTCATAATTATATTATCACATGTTTATTATTGTTCATTGCATGTTTTTTTCATTGTTTATATTATCATAATTATGTTTATCATTGTTCATATTACCACATGTTTATCATTGTTCATATTATCACATGTTTATCATTGTTATACTATTGTTATATTTATACTATGTAAATATGTTTGTACTCTCATACCCCGAGAGGGGGTCGATAGAGTCAATAAAATCTTACAAAAAAATCTTACATGAAACCACTATCAACTGTTTTGACCAACCACTGGAGGCTGCCTGCCAACTGTACCATATGAAACGTCATCTGACCTTGAATTAAGAAAAGTAGGTTACGTAACCACTGACATAGCAGTAGATTCAACAACAGCGGTTACATTACCAGCGTTTGTGAGCGCACGCTCAAGTGCGCTCAAATGACGTCTCATGCGGTACCGTTGGAAAACATGGCAGCCTTACTGTCAAGACAGTTGGTAGTGCATGGTTTGAAAAACATTTATAATTTCCAATACTATAGTGATACCCAAGAGGAAATATACGCCTAGAAGTGACAGCAATTAAATGCACTTATCAGTAAAGATAAGGTAAAATGCCACCGTTTCATTTCCCTTTTATCAAGTTGCTACTGAATTTGTTGGAAATTATCTTTCCCTCATCTTGTGAACAGACAAGAACATTTATTTGAATCACATCCTTGACAATGGCAAGACTCTATGAAAGTTAGTAAATTTAAACCATTGTCTACTGCTGCAGTAGTGCTGCATGTAGACAAGTTTAAAGGGATTGTCCAAATCCTCAAAATCCAATTGGAATTCTAGTGGTTCCCTCATACCTTGTTGCATGTATTCGTATTAACAATAGAAGCATGGGACAGGTTTCGGTTTTTCAAACTTCCCTTTTGTTAAAAAGATATCTACGATTGAAGTGTTCAGATGTTAGACTATCCACTGGAAAGTCATAACCGTACAAAGTCAGTGCAATGAATTAGTGAATATCACTTTGCATTTTTGCTCATTCTTCGGCCATGTAACATCCATTTCACTTGAAATTTCCACACAATACCCAGTGGACATATATCAAATAACAAAAATATAAATTGTATCAACCATTCATCACTTTTTGCACATGTCCACAAAAATACTAGATCCCTTTAAAGCGGAAATCACATTTGCTAATTTCTAATGATACGGCTGTTATTGTTTGCTTGCTAACCAGTAGCACCAAATAAAATTCACATTAGTCTCTGAAAACATGGACATTCATTTGGAGTCTTTAGCAAATTATGTTTAACTGCCACATTGATAACAAGTAAAAACAAATTATTTGTTTAAAAGTGTGCATCAGTTTATACATGGCGCTCCATAGATATAGCCCATGGTAAAAACCATACCTTCTTTGTGAATTTGTGAATTCCAGCAAATGGGTGAAGGTCAAGGTATTCTACAAAACATCAGGCTTGCATACACATGTACATGGCCAATAAAGCAATATTTGGTGAAAGCAAGCGTGCCGGATAATTAAAAGCTGTGCATGCATACAGCTACATGTAGTATTCATTCTTGCATAGTAACAGCATGAACCTACTACTAAATGCAGGTTCATAGTAACAGAATCCAATTTCTCCTGGAATCAATATCTGAACAAAAGAAGTTCATCGTTGCCAATTAAGTAATATAATAACAATGTATACTTCCCAAGCCGCGCTTACATATATATTATTTATATTGGTAACTATCGATACAATAACAACAAATACAAAAAGAAAAATGTCTAACATCAAAAGATGTTTTTTTTTTATGTTGGATGGTATCAATTGTTGCTTTTGAAATGTCAGATGGATGTCAAATATTGTACATGATAGGGCACTTCAATAGTACAAATCCACTTGCCCGCTTCCCCTGGGCAAGTGAAAATCGGTGTGGAGGGCAAGTACAATATGAAGTCACTTGCCCAACCGGGACAAAATCTAGATCCGTAAAACTATAATTATCTCACTTGGTATAATGATATGATGACAAAACACATATACCGTAGCTACACTGTCAGTAACGGATCACTTTTTTGTGGATACAATTTCTTGCTAAGACAAAATATTTTGTATGGACTATCATACATCGTTGGAAAGCTAAAATAGTGTAGATTACGAATATTGTAAATTCAAACTCATTCCGTCACGAATAAGCAAATCACTGCACGTTTTACGAACCCCTTACGCTGCACCAGTAACGGATCACCACTTAACCAGTAACGGATCACCTGACTTTATTTTTAAAATAATTGACCAATTATCTTAATTTTTTCATCAAAGTGTTTGCCAATCAGCAATTAATATCCAGGAAAAATATTACTCCTTAAACGTGCTTCCTTATTTAGTTATGAAGAGTTGAATTCTGCCACACATGATCCTTATGAAATGTTAGCAAAAATCACACAAAAACTCGAATTTACTAAACTATCCAAGTAATTTCCGATCTTTAAGTTAAAAATATCACAGATTCTAGTCAAATACATTGTTACAGCAAAGCAAAATTAATTCTGATCTTTTGTTTTGTTTTTATAAGGATTTTAAAATGGGTAATCCGTTACTGGTGTAGATAATTTCTGCTGTAATTATACATAAAAATTTGCCTTTTTTAAATATAAGCCTGCACCCCCAAACACCCGGAAAATGCTGTGGGGTGTATACCAGAACATCTTTCTGTGTAAATAATATATAAATTCTAGATCTGTCGGCATATTTTTGTTTTTAAACATCTTATTAAAAAAAATAAAAAATAAAAAATTTCTTGAAAATCTGAAATCTGTACATTTTGCCACTAGATGACACTATTTTGAAGGCTAATTTCCCACTTTTGCGCGATGATCATGGAACCAGTTGATGTTCATCACTTTTATAAAAGAGATGATAAAGTTGATATTAGATGCACATTCCTCTTCCAGTTATGAAAATTAAAACAATTAGATAGTCACAAACGTCTTTATGCATCAAATTGGGTAGGTGATCCGTTACTGGTGTAGCAACGGTATTTATTTACCTGCTTTTTATGAAAAACATATAAAAATATATTGTCTCACTTGGTATCATAATATGATGATAAAACACATATTTACCCGTTTTTCAATGCATAAAAGTCTCTTTAGTTTTTAAGTCAAAATTACTTTCATTATAATTTCTTGCACAAAACTTGTGACGACGACTTGCACTGGAGCACTGAACTGCTTAATTGCACGCTTCCATTCCAAACCCTTTTCAAAATGTTGGGTATCTATTTGATATCACAAAATGGTACCAAAACATATAACTATGTGTTGTTCTTTGCCTGGTGGTCCCCTTTAAGAGATGGTTCTTAATCACCAGTTTCTATTGGAAACAACAGAATTCCAGGGTGGAATTACACTTTAATGGGCAACCACTAGCCTTTGTTATTATACTGTCTTGGAAGAGCGTGGTCCTGATAGGGAGCCACTTATGGCTCAATTCAATTAAAATTCAATTTAATTAGAAATTCATCTCAAAAGCCACTGCATAAATCTCCTTACCATTTCAATTTTAAATAAAAGATGGTGAATTTTGTTTCCCATTTTGAGGTAGAATTTGTTAAATACTCAGTGGCTTCCAGATCTGTACATAATTACAGGCAGGCTCTACATAATTAATTTCAGCACCAATAACAAGGGCTATACACGAACTCTTTTTTGTTGTTGCTAGTGATCTGGTGGGCAAACAAAAAAAAAAAAAAATTTTCCTGAACAATTTTGGTGGCCAGCTGCAAACATATACTTGATTCAAAATTAAATTAAATTTGTTAACTTTCTTGTACTATAAATTGATATCAACATTTATGAATCAAATTCTGGACTGAACTTACTTGTGTAAGTGCGACGTTTGTCTACCGATAGACATTGGTGTAACGTCGCACTTACACAGGTACATGTAAGTTCAGTCCAGAATTTGATTTAATACATTTTTATATCTCTCTTGTACTGTTTTCAGATTTCAATCCATTTTACATTGATCAAAACTGCTATCCATGGGTGAGGCTTGACAATAGGATAATGCATTACATGTACATTTAAATTAACTTCCAAGGATGATGGACTTAATAATTCATACATCACTACAATGATGAGGCATGCATGAGGGTGTGTCAATAGCATGAGTGCACTATAAAGTAGCACCTGCTGGAATGCTCCCCAGGGAGTGGAGAAAGTGCACGATATAGTGCGGAAGTGTATTAAATGGCCGAGTTGTACATAGTAATATTAGATGCAGGTCCCTCTGGGAGAACAGAGCAAAGAGCACTGAAGAGGCTAACCTGGATAAAGAACACTACCAAAAAAAGAAAAAAAAAAATGAGGCCTTAAAAGCGTTTCAAAAGATCAAGTGCAACCAGATGTGTCAGGTAGGCAATAGCCAGGGAAGAAATTAATATTTTTATTTTGGGGGCTCCCCATCTAATTTTATGGAAGTTTTCAGGGGGCTACTTTTATAACTTTCGGGGGCTACAAATTTCCGGGGCTCTTTTTTCGAATTTCAGGGGCTACTATTTAGCTCTAATGATGTATTAAAGTGATCATCGGATCGGCATTTTATGTTCTTTTTTTTCTTCTTTTTTCGGGGGCTCTTTTTGGCATTTCGAGGGCGAATTCGCCCGCCGCCCCTGTGTATTTTTTCCCTGCCAATAACCATTGTATGGTACACACTCACGTACACACCAATTGATGTACACATTGTTTGTTTTAATACCAAATTTTGAAATCTACGTTTGGAAATATTGATTAATTACAGTGTGAAATTGAGAGTGAATTATGCAACAAGACCCACCCAACAAAAATGTACACTTTTCAGTTGTCTTCTTCTTCAATTGAGGATATACATGTAATCCATGCCATACTTTTTGAATTATTCACAATGAAAAGTGTCAAGAGTTTTATTTATTAACACCCAGTATATAAAATAATTGTTTGTCATAAAAACTGATATTCCACAGTAGGCCTACCTTTTAATATAGCAATGATCATATATCACTATTTAAAGGGACTTAGTAACATTGTCACAATCCTCAAAATCCAATTAGAATTCTAGCGGTTCTCTCATACCTTGTTGTGTTTGTAACAAAACCAGAACGTCAATGACGTAGCGCTCATCCGGCATCTCGCAACATCAAATATCGCAAATTTCATGTGGTACAACATTTAAAAAAAAAAAAAAAAAAAAAAAAAAAAAAAATTTAAATAAAAAAAAAAATAAATAAAAAAAAAATTTAAATAAATAAATAATAAAAATAAATAAATAAATAAATAAATAAATAAATAAATAAATGAAAAATTACCATAATTAATTAATGGAGAAAAATTTCAAAATTCTGTGTAGAAGTTTAGTGTACCAAAGTTAGCTCTACCAGATAAAGCAAACCAAATCAAAATCGGTCGAGAAATGAAGGAGAAGAAGCATTTTTTGTGATTTTTGGAATAAATTTGCATAAATTACCATAATTAATTAATGGAGAAAAATTTCAAAATTCTGTGTAGAAGTTTAGTGTACCAAAGTTAGCTCTACCAGATAAAGCAAACCAAATCAAAATCGGTCGAGAAATGAAGGAGAAGAAGCATTTTTTGTGATTTTTGGAATAAATTTGCATAAATTACCATAATTAATTAATGGAGAAAAATTTCAAAATTCTGTGTAGAAGTTTAGTGTACCAAAGTTAGCTCTACCAGATAAAGCAAACCAAATCAAAATCGGTCAAGAAATGAAGGAGAAGAAGCATTTTTTGTGATTTCGAATAAATTTGCATAAATTAGCATATATAATGAATTTCACGATTCTGTGTAGAAGTTTTAAATCCCCCTCCTAGCCCTATCTTATGAAACAATCAGAATCAAAATCGATTGAAAAATAACGAAGAAGAAGCATTTTGAAAACTGTGGACGGACGGACGGAAGGACGGAAGGACGGACGGACGACGGACGCCACGGCATGGCATAAGCTCATCGGGCCCTTCGGGCCGGATGAGCTAAAAACATGGGACAGGTTTCGGGTTTTCAAATTTCCCTTTAGTTAAAAAGATATTTACGATTGAAGTGTTGAGATGTTCAATTATCCAACGGATCGTCGAAACCGTGTACAAAGTCAGTGCAATGGGTTAGTAAACATTACTTTGCATTTTTGCTCATTACTCGGCCATATAACTTGAAATTTTCACACAATACCCAGTGGACATATCAGATAACAACAATATACATACATTGAATCAACCATTCATCACTTTTTGCACATGTCAAAAAAGTTACTAGATCCCTTTAATTAGATTACAACACCGATGAGTTTTATAGCATGTAATTCATAAATTCTATGTTTCTATTTTAATTGAAATTAGCGAAACAAGGTCCTACGAGTATCCTGGTAGTACATGTGTACATATAATTTACAATACTAGTTAGAATATTTGCAAAGCTGGTAGTCTGTTACAAGTATTTCTTTCATTTAAAGGGGACCACCAGGCAAAGAACACATAATTATATGTTTTGGTAACGTTTTGTGATATCAAATAGATACCCAACATTTTTTAAACAAAGCAATTCATTTCCACCACTTACGGAACCACTACTATTTCCTGGTTCCGTACGCGCCAAACATTTGCGAGTGCGCCAATGCTATTCACGCGTACGTTTGGAGACAATAGAATCCCGTGCGCTTCGTTCGCTCTGGACAAAGTAGTCTCGTACATGCATGCAACCCCATGAACGCATGCTGTAGAATGGTGATTCGTTTTCCAATTATATATTTTTTTTCTGGAAACATATTTTTGTGAACTTGTTGATGGAATGGAATACTAAAGATGTTATCTTTCATTTATAAGAATATTATTTATGGGTGGTGGTACCCTTTAATCCACTATACATCTAAACTCCTCACAAAAAGTTCGGCAATTCAAGTTTGAGCGTTGATATCTTTTTTGTGATGAAATGATCCTCATCGAATTTGATATAATTGACAGCCTGTTTATTCCCCTTTACATCGATGCATCATTTGTAATAATTATAATGTAAAATATTTATGGAATGTGCAGTAGACCAGAATATGGAGCCATGTCAAAAGCAAAAAGTCGCAAATTATAATGTTATTGTCAATGTGAATTCTTCATTTGTTTCCGGGAGATTTACGTGTGTTTTGAATGGTTGCACAATAACATTGCATTTTGCAACATTTCAATCTTGACTTGGCCCCATTACCCCATATTTAGGTGAAATATTTATTATGCACATTCCATAATAACACAACCATTACAAATGGGGTATCAATTAATGCTGTAGTGAAACGGTTACACGAGGGTTAACCGACCGGCATCAGCAAAAACGTTTTCATTTTCACGGTTTTGTTTTTTTGTTTTTTGTTTTTGTTTTTTTCCCCATCCCCATTCTATAGATTCGGTCAGAAAATGGCACGTTGAACCCTGCCAATCTATTGCTAAAGGTGGGTTCCCACTGCCGATCAGATCAACTCGATCAAGCCCGATCAGGCTATTTTGGCATATTTTTGCCTGTTCGGGCTTGCTCGGCAAGGGCGATCGGGGTCGATCTACCTTGATCGGCATGGTCCCGCTCCCTACACGAATATTTTTGACAGTCAAAAATATTCGTGTAGGGGTCGAGAAGGCAAGCGATCGAACAGCGATCGTGTATTGATCGAGTGGAGGTCTAGCTGGTCGGGAAACGATCGTATAGAGATCTAGTTTGGTCTGGATGGATTTTTTCCACCGATCATCTCGATCTATACTCGACTACGACACGATTGGTTCCCGATCAACTCGATCATGGTTCGATCTGTTTTTATTAACAACTCGACCGCTACACGAGCGCTACGCGACTTCCTTAAACCGCTACTCTCATTTTTTGACTGCTACTCGAGCGCACTCGATCACATCACGAGCTAGCACGAAGAGCTAAATGTAGAGTGTGCACTACTGCTGACATTGAGTGAGATGATGGTGACGATGATGATGATGATGATGATGATGATGATGATGATGACGATGATGATAATGATGATGATGATGAATTTGTGATCAAATGACACATTTTGTAAAATCATCTTTTAAACGTCATAAATTAGAATCTAAAACATTTCAATCGTAATGTTGTTTAAACGTTATTGGAATATTGTAGCTAAATATGTTAGTATGTCATTATAACATCAAGTTCATGTATTTGTTTTATGCTCATGTATTTGATTTGTTTGTTTATGTGAAGATTAATAAATAGCCTGTGGAGGGCTCAAAAATTTGAAGAAAAAAAAAAAAGTTCATGTATTAAGGACATTTTAAAGAGACTTTTATAAAATGTTTCGCTCTAGCATTTTAAAAACATTAATTTATTGACATTAGTAGTAAATGTTTTTATTTAAGAAATAAATCAACATTAAAAAAATGTTTCTCACCTTACTTTTTCTAGAAATCGTCTTTTAAATATTGATGCAGAATATCATGCGAGTATTAGACATCATGAATCATGACCTTTTCTATTTTAGTATAAAGAGATTTTTTTAATGTTAAAGGGGTAGTTTAGTTTTGGTAAGGCTGAACTTTAATAGCCAAAACCTCACACAGTAACATTATAAACTAATAGTTATAACTCCACCATGCTCGAAAGGTATACAAAATTACAAGCGACTAGGTAAAAAGCCTGTTATCATTAAAAAAAAAAAAGAGCAATTAAAACACAAGAGGGTGCTTTTTAAAAAGGCATTGGTTTCAACCATTTTTCATACAAAATTATGTATGTGATGTTGTATTGATATAATTATTAAATAGCGAGATCATCAACAACTTTGGGCCCCAAATAATTATAAGATCAGATATATTTATTGATATTTTAGCCGTTTCTGGTTCGATTTTGACCAAATTAGCTCATTCTGCCATTATAATTGCATGTTCTCTCAAATTCGACACTCAATTTTTCATTACCTCACAAAACATTTTTTATGTGCAGCGCCCTCTCTACCAAAACTAAACTACCCCTTTAAATTTGTGATAAAATGAAACATTTTGTAAAATCATCGTTTAAACGTCATAAATTTGAATCTAAAACATGATCGTAGTGTTGTTTAAACGTTATTGGAATATTTTAGCATAATCTTTGATTATGTCAATATAACATCAAGTTTCTGCTTTAAAGCCCAAGTCCAGTTTCGGGAAAGTAGCCGAATACATCTATATTGATCATTATTGTTGAATATTTATTGAAATAGGGCTTTTGTGGTAAAAATCTGAACCTAAGCATCGTTAAAT
Source organism: Echinarachnius parma (assembly GCA_037951105.1). NCBI lineage: Eukaryota > Metazoa > Echinodermata > Echinoidea > Clypeasteroida > Echinarachniidae > Echinarachnius > Echinarachnius parma. The sequence goes on along the minus strand of JBAMJV010004891.1, from coordinate 141,358 downwards.
ACAGAAATATCGGAAGAAATCAGTATTTCGTAATACACGTAGCGTACATGGCGTATGGGCGATATATATCTTTGCCTACATTGCTATATTATGCCTGGATAATCCTATATTAGTATAATTATATTCTTTCACATAATGGGTAATAAGAGCTTTCATTTCATTTTTTGAGAGGGGGGGGGGGGGGGGGGGGGGCGTTTCCAAAACTGGTCTTTACCTTTTAAGGACATTTTGAATATACGTTTATAAAATGTCCCGCTCTTGCATTTTAAAAACATCAAGGTATGACATTAGTAGTAAATGTTTTATCTAAGAAAAAAAAAATCAACATTTAAAAAATGTCTTTTAAACATTAATGCAGGATGTCATGCGATTATTACACAGCATGATTCATAACATTTTTTTTCCAGTATATATAACTATTTTTTATGTTAAATTTGTGATAAAATGAAACATTTTGTAAACTCATCTTTAAAACGCCATAAAATGTGAATCTAAAACATTTTAATCGTAATGTTGTAGAAACGTTTTTGGAATATTGTAGCAAAAACTTAAATTATGTTATTATAACATCAAGTTTATGTGTTAAGGACATTTAAAAAGACTTTTTAAGAATGTTTCGCTCTTGCATTTTAAAAACATTCAGTTATAGACATTAGAAATAAATGTTTTTTTAAGGAAAGAAAATACCATTTAAAAATGTTTGTGATATTTACATTTCATTGAACATGTTGTTTAACAATGAATAAAATGCAAATCAAAAAAAATTTCAGTCCTTATGTTGTTGAAACATTTTTTAAATATTGTAAACAAATCTTAGATTTTGTTATCAAAACATCAGGTTGATGTTTTCAAGACATCTTAATTATATATTATTATAATATTTTGTTTTTGCATTGATTACACATTTTATTATCAACATTAGAAGTTAATGTTTTTTCTTAAAGGAAAAATCAACATTTAACAAATGTTTGTCATATTTTGTTTCCTGGAAAATGTTGTCTTAACATTTAAAATAGAGTGGCATTTGTTTTTTATAAAACATTCCTCACAACATTATTTATCTGAAAATATTATTTCTGGTTTAATATATTGTAAATATGTTTCAAAAATAACATTTTATTTAATGTTGTATTATTATTATTAAAACATTCACTAAACAAATATAATGTTACTTAAATATTTTTATACTGTTTGTTAGAAAACATTTGAAGTTAACAACTTTGGGACCTTACGGAAATGTTTTTTTAAATGTTTTGTGTATAGTATAGCTGGGTATAGTATCTTGAAGACATAGCACATCGCAGTTTATTTGTTTGCACATATGTGCAAGGACTTGTTCCATGATAGCTCCGGCAGGGGCGGTCGTGATAGGGAACCCTCAGCGGGATGGCTCTGGGGTGCTGCTTTAAAGGGAAATTGTGTTACTTTGTCTTGGTCTTAATCGTAATATTATTATTAATCTTAGTCTAAGTCATTATTGATCCTTGATCTTCGATGATTCAAATACTGATCAAAAGCGAATACTGTAATATCGGCTGTCGGTAATGACTTCTGCAAACACAACGAATTCACGACTCATCGTCGACTCCTGTACGAGCAGGTCGACCTGCCCGAGTCGAGTTCGTGTAGAGATCGTGTTGACGTCCAGTTGGTCTAGATGGTCTAGTACATATCGTATAGGGATCGTATATGCATCGGAATGATCGAGTAGAGATCGGAGTTGTTGTCAAGTATACGTCGTGCAGAAGTCGTGAATGGTCGGATGTGAGTCGTAAAAGATCGAATAGCGGTCGGGAAGAGATCGTGTTTAAGGACGATCAAGAATTTGGTCGAGATTGGTCGGGATAAAAATGTGCCGATGGGGCGATCGAGCTTGATCGAGTTGATCGGATCGGCAGTGGGAACCCACCTTAAAGTAAAGGTATTTTACATGTATCACAAATAAACAAATGGTAAGAGGATTAATGATAAATGAATAGATTAGACCTGGTAGAGCCAAATTTAGAAGAATCATTTGTGATGAGATATCCGAAGGCTTTCATCTTGACAGCGGTTTGTAGACTAACATGGCACTGCCCTGCTGATTCCAATTGAAAAAACAGACAGATATCGGATGGTATATCCGAGGAAAAACAAAACAGAAAAAAAAAAAAAAAAAAAATTTGTTTTCTTTTTTTTTTCTTTCCCCGGTTACCCATTCGGTTAACCGGTTTTCTAAATAACCGACTTACTACAGCGTTAGTATCAATATAAAGAGGAATAAACAGACTTGTCAATGATACCAATTATTTATGTAATCTGGGCCCCGTTGCAGAAAGAGATACAATCGATTGTAAGTTACGATTGATCGTAAGTCAGCAAATTTACGCGTTTCAACCAATCAGATTTGCGCATCTAGAACACGTGATCTGACTTACGATTTATTGCAACTTACAATCGATTGTATCTCTTTCTGCAATGGGGCACTGGTGTTATTAGCGCTCAAACTTGAATTGCGGATCTTTTTTGAGGGGCTTTATAAATACTACATTACATGCCAATGATACCAATTATTTATGTAAGAGTGTTATTAATGCTCAAACTTGAACTGCGGATCTTTTTTGAGGGGTTTATAAATGCATGTACATGTACTACATTACATCCTTGAAATGAGATTTGGAAATGTTGATCCGTTCAACGATCAATAATGCATGTTCAACATCCTCGAGATAAGTTTACAGAAGGACTTGTAATCAGTGAAGAAATACATAGAGGGCTCGAATCTGGACAATTTAGCCCCAAAAATGCCCGAAAGTGATCCTGAAAAACATTTAATGGGATCTAGTAACTTTATTGATAATGATATTACATTCAGTTTGCAAAAACTGGCAAATGGTTGATAACATGTGCATTTCTTTGTTATGTCCACTGAGCGATGTGAACATTCCATGGTAAATAAGTAATGAGCCAAAATGCAAAGAGATATTTGTCAACTCATTACACTGACTTTGTAGTTTGTACACAGTTATAACTAGAAATTGCGCGCTCGGCGGGTCGCGCAGCCGAGCACATGTATCCCCCGAACCAATTGCACTCCGCCCCACACCAAAATCAAAAGGCTTCATCCTCTTTCCTTAATACACCTTCATACCAAATTAGAAAATGATCAGACAAGAACTCGGACCTGTAGAGCGTTCACAAGGTAATCTTAACTATTTCTTTATATCATGGTTACCATGGCAACCAGGACTCCGCCCCACACCAAAATCAAAAGGCTTCATCCTCTTTCCTTAATACACCTTCATACCAAATTAGAAAATGATCAGACAAGAACTCGGACCTGTAGAGCGTTCACAAGGTAATCTTAACTATTTCTTTATATCATGGTTACCATGGCAACCAGGACTCCGCCCCACACCAAAATCAATAGGCTTCATCCTCTTTCCTTAAGACACCTTCATACCAAATTAGAAAATGGTCGGACAAGAACTCGGACCTGTAGAGCGTTCACAAGGTAATCTTAACTATTTCTTTATATCATGGTTACCATGGCAACCAGGACTCCGCCCCACACCAAAATCTAAAGGCTTCATCCTCTTTCCTTAAGACACCTTCATACCAAATTAGAAAATGATCAGACAAGAACTCGGACCTGTAGAGCGTTCACAAGGTAATATTAACTATTTCTTTATATCATGGTTACCATGGCAACCAGGACCGCGCCCCACACCAAAATCAATAGGCTTCATCCTCTTTCCTTAATACACCTTCATACCAAATTAGAAAATGATCGGACAAGAACTCGGACCTGTAGAGCGTTCACAAGGTAATCTTAACTATTTCTTTATATCATGGTTACCATGGCAACCAGGGCTCCGCCCCACACCAAAATCAATAGGCTTCATCCTCTTTCCTTAATACACCTTCATACCAAATTAGAAAATGATCGGACAAGAACTCGGACCTGTAGAGCGTTCACAAGGTAATCTTAACTATTTCTTTATATCATGGTTACCATGGCAACCAGGACTCCGCCCCACACCAAAATCAATAGGCTTCATCCTCTTTCCTTAATACACCTTCATACCAAATTAGAAAATGATCGGACAAGAACTCGGACCTGTAGAGCGTTCACAAGAAAATCTCTGCGGCGGACGCGGCGGACGCGGCGGCGGCGGCGGCGGCGGCGGCGGCGGCGCGACGAGGCCAAATCCATAGTATCCCCCGAAGTGGGTTCGGGGGATACAATTATCCAGTAGATAGATAATTATATTTTATAAATCTGAACACTTCAATCATATAAATGTACATACCTTTTTAACAGAAGAGGAATCTGTCAAACCAAAAGCTGTTTCATTCTTCTATTGGTAATACAAATATAATAAGGATAAGAGAAACGCTATATTAGTTCCAAGTAAGTTTTGATGATTTTGACAATGTTACTAGATAAGGCCCCAGTAATTGACTATGTAAAACATGTTTGAGAAGTAGCCATACAAATCAAAATAAGTTTGCCAATACTTGTAATGTTTTTTTTTCTTTTTCTTGGCCGAAACTTATCTGCTTGCTATCAAATATTCACTGATAGCAACTTATATTGCCAAGCCAATTAATGTGTTTTTTTTTTCACATGACAACAAAGTGGGGAGGAGGGATTCAGAAAAGTTTACCCAAGCCTCCACTTTTTAATGGGCATTCAGGCAAGTGAACTTGCCAAAACAGAAAATTCACTTGCCCTGCTTATTTCTAGATGAGATTTACATGTCTATAAAGTAATTCAGTTGCCCGATTGGGCAACCGAACTACACCTTTCATAAAATCGTAGTCCTATAATATGCCTCAGAAGGATAGTAAAACATAAAAACAAAAATGTCAGAATGAGAATGCAATTGCCATTGTGATTTTGTAAATTTTGCTTGCAGGCACACACGTACGCTGAAGTAATTCAGTGTACACTACATCGGATATTGCAGACTACAAAATCTTTCAGACTATTACACCTGGGAAAAGAAAGTATTGTTATCTCCACATCTACAATGTAAATGGTCATACTACTGATACTAGGGACCAGGGTATGACCATTTATACACCATTTAGACAATTTCCCAGAAGCACAGCGTACAAAAATGCAGTGCAGGGCTCAACACTTGCACTGGCCCGCTGGCCCGGGGGCAGTGAAACTGCACTTCGGGCCAGCAATTTCTTTTTTCTCCCGCTACAGACAGGTGGAGTCAAGACGGGTGGCTGCTACTGTAAGACACGTTTGACTTTATGTATTTAGACACAGATCAGTCTATGGTCTAACTTTCTATTGCGTAAATGGGCGAATCGATGCTATAATGTACACGTATGCAAAATGCATGAACCAATACTGAATACTTAGCCAGTAATAGTATCGATATCTCATTTTACTATTTTGCCCTGGGGAAAATTAGTAAAAATACTATTTTCGCTTGGGCAAATAGTAAAATTATATCATGCTAAATGCATAGTGAATCTATTTTTAATTACATGACGTACTCTCGACCAATCAGTGAACAAGATTTTTAGATTAGGGATATAGATTCTAATTGAAAATATATATTACATGGCTGCACCCCACATACTTGTACGTATTGTAAATGGTCCTGGTAGGACGATGCAAACCTGCAACTGCAACAGTGCAAGTCAAGGCCGCCTATGCTTCAAAGACAAAAGGGCTCACGATAGATATGTAACCGTAGTGGCTAGAGAACCCGGACGGGGGGAGAACCCGGCCAAAAAATGGACAGGGCTACCTTTGAAATTAGATTTGCCGAGAATGCACTGAACATGCGTCTCGAAACTTATATCAAACGATTTATCTGCATATTGCTCATAAAATACATGTATATTGCTGTTCTGTAGTCCTCCTGGTTATCCAGAAAATCGCTTGAAAGTCAGTCTTTAAACTCCAACATTTGTTATTTTTTATTTTATTCACGATAATTTGAGATTACAATTTTTATAATCTTTATTCTCGCTTTTGTAAATCTACGCTCAGTAGTTCATTTCGGTAGAAACTTACACCAATTGGACCGTAATATCGCGGTGCCTTCGCTGATAAAAAATTATCGCTCAACGGCAAAGCGGGTTTCCGCACGGCGCGATTTCATGCACGAAGGTTCAATTTATCGCAGTTCAGGAGAACCCGGACACCGCGCACGGTGCGTGTACAAAGTCAATGACGCACTGTGCTATCTGTGTTGTGTGTGACTGTCCGGGTTCTCTAGCACCCACGGTATGTATGCAAGCCGGCATAAGAACGTATACATGTATCTGTCGTATGTTGGTATAACCTAACCAGGCGCCGTACGTAGTACGGCGCCTGGCATACTGAGGTGCGTATACCGTGATGGTAACACTTTATAGGCTTTAACGGCAAACACACTTATACAAAAAAAACACAATATCATACTTTAAATAACATATCTCGGTTCATACTTACGAAATATGTTATGCATGGGCATCAATGATCCAAATCGTAAAATGTCTGATGCTCCATTCGTTTTATTTATACTGAAATTTACTATAAAACTGGCAAGATTACAGAAGTGACGAAAATGGTTTCCGAATTTGTTCGCTGCATGCAATATCAGGTGATCAAAAACTTGTCGGCATGCAATGCACCCCTGTACTAGGGTCACTCTCATAGGCAGGCTGCAGTAAACAAATTTGTGAGACTGGCAAAAATCATAAAATCATTTCTAGCTAAAATCTCACCAATTAATCAAACTTAACATAACAGGGGGTTAGAATTGAATATAATTTAAAACTTACATGAGCTTTCCAATGTCAGAAGCACTTTAAATTCCAGTTTTTAAATTATTTGATCTATGACTTGAAGCTCCAATCTGAGCTTGAGCTTTCTGACAGTGCAGCCCTCAAGCACAGGTTTTAGAACAGTTGTTTACATGTTTAGGCTTGTCTGCCAGCCAGTATTATCAAAAGGCTGAAGGGATTATTTCAGAGATTAGTGTCTGAATGACCTAACTGACAATGGGTTCTGCAAAGTACTGACTTGTACTATTTGCAGGGGTGCAGCATTTCAATAGGTGTCTGGACAAGACAATAGTCAATACATGTGGCTTTTGTATCGCATTCCAAAGTATATAACAATGAATATAGGTCAATTTGTGACTCTAAGGTCTAAGGAATTCTTTACAACCAGCTTTGAACAGATTAACACAATGATTCATGAACAGATTAACACAATGATTCAATGAAGGCATGCTATAATTGTTTGTTGAACAAAGGCCAAAGCAATTATGCAATTTATACAGACATACACAGCATCAAATTGATCAATAGTGTGAAAAACATCTAGTTTTAAGGCTAGGTAGACAGGGGAATTCCCCAGTGTTTACTTGGACAATGAAGGCAGCTGACTATCAGGCTTTTTTCAAGGCAATGGAGTAAGGGGTTAATGCAGCATGCTGTTAACCCCTTGTCTTGTAGGGGTGACATGTGAGTACGGTACATACAGTCCCTGGCTTATTGTATTAGTCAACCGATCGCCCCGCGCATGCGCTATGCATTGCCGACGAGTTTTCGGTCACCTGACATTGCATGCAGCGAACAAAGACGAAGGAAATAACAGTCATCATCATCATCATCATCAATTTGAGGTAAGTTATCATTCTTTTGCAACAAATTAAATAGCAAGCAAGGTAGGTTGAAGGTTTAATTCATGTCTAGAACTTAAAAATAATAATAATAGATGTAAAGTTCTTGAAACCACCCGTCGCAAAATTTCTCCAAATTTGTTAACGTCTCGTCTTCACAGCGCCGTCCTACGGACGGCGCTGATCACAGTTAATGTTGGTATAGATAGTTATTATATTAAACATGTTGAACAAACAAATTACAAATAATGAAATAGGTCTATTAAATAATATTTTCTGTTAATGTTAGTAATTACAAATACAAATTACAATTTCATGGTTCTTTGTCATGCTCTCAGGCTCAGCCTCTCATCATTGATTCTCAATTTCACTCAGACTCAGTCTCAATTCTCACGAGTCAACATCATTTGATTTTGAGTACATGTTTGATTCAGATTTTGATTACTAGAATAATCCCTTCAGAAGAAACGAAAATATGAAGTCTTCTTAACATATATCTTATAAGCAGATAAACTATAATTCGCTTTGCAAAAAATTGGAAAACCAATCAATGACTAGGAAGTAGTAAAGTAAATATACATCAATCAATTAAACCCTATCATCAATCATGCAGCGTGTCCGAATTCCGACACGATGAAGGCCAACGCTAAGGCTAAGGCTAAAAGTAAAAAGGGCTCGAAGCCGAGTTATATTTTAGTATCGCTCTACATATTCTTCGGAAATACCTGGTGATTTTGAATGACCGTGTAATCTCTCCTCTCTGATATCCCTCTTTAACTCATCTTTCTGCCGACTGGTTTATGCACTGGCCGCCGCCTGGATCGGAAAGATGATGCGGCCATTTGCTATTGCGATTTTCGATTGCATCGATCTTGACAAAGATTTGCATCTTGATAATCTTTACAGAGCGCGCGCGCGCGCACATATCGTAAACCATGGCAAAGATGATCGGCGCTTTATATTTGACCATAGACCTCCGTGAATTACATACGCACGTACGGCGAGGGGGTGGGACCACTGGGCCTGGGGCCGGGGGTGGCTTGGGGCTGCAGCCCCCCCCCCCCCCCCCCTTAAACAATTTTTTGTTTGTAAATATGACAAACATTTTGGAAATTGAGTCACCAAATGGGCTGCACTTCCCCGGAGGTTTGAAACTGGGTGAAACTGACAATATTCTAGAAAATAATCATTTTCTGCCAGCTAGATTCTCCAAATTGTATGTAATATTTGATAAGTCGTCGCTGGGCAATTAAAAGGACAAATTGACGGTATCGATAGCAAAAAACGATACTTACTTTTTTGGAAGAAACAACATTTTGACATTTTGGGCAATAATATGTTTAAAATGCCAAATCCAGTAATCTTGTTTAGTGAAACAGTTATGTAGGCTATAAAGCAATCAAGTCGTTTAATTTGGCCTACGCTCAGTTCTTTTTAACGGAGTTATTTACGCATTTCTGAATTTGCCCTTTTTACATGCACGATATCGCGTCGATATTGGGCATGAAAAAGGACAAAATGCGTATTGCCCTTTTACGCGCATTGATAATGCACAGGCAATGCGCGCAACTTGGCGCAATAATGGGCAGCTAAAAGGGCAAATCCCTTTTTGTCCTTCGTATTGCCCATATGATATATATTTTTGATTTTCTCAAAAAGTTGGGCACATATGGGAATTCTAAACATATCATCGGATAGGTTTTAAAGAACTCTATCTGAAAATAAAATAAAAACAAAATCGATATTCGACGATAATATCGGCCATTTTGCCCTTTTTATTGCCCAGCGACGAAGTCATTGATTCTGAAAAATATGTCATTTTCTATTGATATGCATAGCTGGAGACGAAATTGCCCCCCTCGCTAAATTTATTATGTATGTTGTTGTTGTTGTTGCTTGTAAATCGGCTAGAGACCTCTGTCAGCCCCCCCCCCCCACCCCCCACCCCTATTATATACTCCCACACAAAACAGAACAAAACATGTGAGGGCTCATATACACTCATTCCCGTATCATTTTCTTTTTTCATATTCATTTGCATATATAGTTCAGCTTCTTGGCTTCAAAACATAGGATACTGTGTATTGAAATGAAATATAAATCTCCACTCTTGTCTTCTCACCAGCAACAACAGACAGGCAGACCGCAGATACCAGAATGTCTGCAGAGTAATTCACCGGTTGTGCCCGAGACCAGACAACAACACTGGTTTGTGAAGAGGGGGTTCTCTGGTGTAGTGGTCAGAGCTCCGCTCTTTGCACTAATCGGCCCGGGTTTGAATCCTGGCCGCGTCTATTGGAAGGTGACGATAAATAAAGGGCGGTCCCAGAAGTAAATAATCATAATTATTGATTGAACACATCTGCAAAAAACAATGTAATAACCAACCAACCACTGGTATGTGAAATGGACAGTGTGAAATCAAGAAGTTCAAAATGATCAGTCCCATCAGTGGTGTAATGCTGGGAGGGGGGAGGCCGGGGAGGAGTGCAGGGGAACACAATTGTCAATACACACACAAAAATTAGGGTAAAATCTTTGGGGAAAAACATATAAGGTGTGCCCTCCAATGGGCGTCGATCTGTTATTGATACCCATTCATCAGGGGGGGGGGTGATCTATTCATTCATCCCCCCTGATGAATAAGTATTACGTAAGTATTGACGCCCATGTGCCCTCCAATAACTTTGTGTGCCTCCCTGTGCGTTCAGTCTGACCAAGCTACCACTACCAGACACATACCAGATACCAGACAGACTCATACTTTAATAATAATAATAATACAGGTTACTTATACAGGGTGGCCCAGAAATAACGGAACGGGGTGCTTGCTATAATGAAGACACATGATGCCCGTCATAGCAACTAGTAACGTTCAATGCGTGGGCCATTGTTAGTATACCCCTTCTTCTCTATACCATGAACCTACTACCTATACACAGCTGAACGCACACTCACAATGGCGCACGCGTTGATCGTTACTCGATGCAGTATGGCGGGCATCATGAGTCTTTAGTATGGCAAGTACCCCGTTCCGTTATTTGTGGGCCACCCTGTATAGCGCTATTCACAACGTATCATAGCGCTAGTATACTTTGGACTCATAAAATGACTCATACGTCATACTGTCACTATATACCAGACACCAGCTATATCAGATACCAGACAGACTCATCCTCGGGTAATCCAAACAAGGAAGTCATCGGCTGCTATTTCCTTCAAACGTCTCGCAACCAATGCAAGAAGGACTGCTACAAATATTATTTTGTTTATACCACGAACTCTCAGGGCAGAGTGGAATCTCTTACCAAAATAATAATGCTGACAAGCCACATCGTTGCAATCTTTTAAAGGACATTTGAGTAAGATAAATAGGCTAAATTTCATTCGGAGGGCCCACCACGGGCCCCCCAATTAGGCGCACACACCCTAAACCCGTGCATCAAGTGCCTGCAACTGTATATATCCGCCACTTGTGGAGTTTTGTTTGCAGTATCAAGAAGAAGAAGAGCTGCCGCTACTCTACTGGTTCCGATGCATGCTTAGGATGTTGGGGTCTGCTTGCTATACATGCATAATGACCGCTATTCATAAAGATCAACTCGTCGACAAAAGGATCGCTGCTCATAATTTGTAAAAGGGTTCATTATTTTATAAGGGTCATTATTCATAAGGGTCATTATTCTTAAGGACCGCTATTCATAATTGAAGTAAAGGGTCGCTAATCATAATATAAGAAAAGGGTCGCTATTCATAGTACGAAATTTGTAATCATTTTATAAATAGCGATCCTCTTCTTACGTTATTATAGCGACCCTGATTTCGTAATTATGAATAGCGTTCCTTATGATAGTGACCCCCAATATGAATTATGTATAGTGCCCCTAATCTTACATTATGAATAGTGGTCCTTATGCCTTTATGAATAGAAACCCTTTTTTGTTTTATGAGTAGCGGTCCTTCAGTATACAGGGAAATAAAGGTTATGAATAGCGTCCTTATGCATAGCAAGGTTACCCAAGGATTTGACCCTTACGTTCTAAAAAAAAAAGTATTTTGTATAGATAATCATTTCATGGTGGGGGCTATGCCACTGCTCATTAGGATGATAGGCTAGCTCAAAGAAATGAAATGAAATGAAATGAAATTTATTTACCAATGAATTGAAAACATTTAGAATATAACACAAATATTCCACAAAATTAAATCTTCTTGGTAAAAAAGGAACTAGTTATAGCACAAAATGCTAGAGGGACTCTGGGGAGAATATAGGGTTACACCCCTCCCCCCCCCCCCCCCCCCCGCATAAGATGTTATTGCATAATAAGTAGGTCAGTTATCTAAATTTGATTATAAGAATAATATAATATCACACACATTATTCTTGCACAACAAATTAATTTTTTGTAAAAATACAGCACAATAATGTTTTTCATCCTCCCTAGCCCTAGGCCTAATCATGCGCTGGCGTTATTTTTGGCATAGCGCCATCTACGATGACTTCTTCATACACTGCATCCACGTACGTACCATCGATATACACCACGTACCGGCACCCACGATCCACGGCCACCGCGAAGAGGATCCTGCAGGTGGTGGTTCGACCATCGATCGTTCAGATCAGGTTCATGCACGCCAGAGTTTGGGCGGGCCTCGATCGCGATTATACCCTCTGATATTTTGATCTACAGCTACCTGCATACATTATTACGCGAGAACGAACCACCACACAAATTCAAAACGTCAACCGCATCGGCACGGGAGAATAAATTGGATGTCCCACAACCATCCAGACCTGACTAGATGCATGCTAGGATTCTTAGCCAAGCTTGGAGTTTAATTAGTTGTTAGTTACACCCCGGTGCATTCAATTGAACAACTCAACTTCTCAATTAAGCCCCTTTTACATTTGGTTACACAGGAACTAGTCTAATCTCCGAATTTAGTGTCTTTGGAAATTGTTTGGAAGTCAGACTCAGCTCAGTCATATTTGGGACTCGGTCAGTCAGGGAGCCGGATCGGAGGACTTCGACACCCTTGACGTTGATTAGACTGCAGTTAGCATCTTGTAACTAGAATTGTGTTCAAGACTTCATGCATCATTTTGTCATAGCATCTCGCTCTCACACTTCAGACTTTGGACTGGACTTGACTCTTGATTGGACTTGGAGATTAAATTCAGACCTAGTCCTAGATCTAAATAATATCTGAATCTTGGTCTTGATTTGAGACGTCACTTCACTTGATCTTGTATTGTTGTAACTTGTTTGGATCTGACGGATTTACTTAGCACGACACAGAACAGAAATCAGAGGTAAATTTACTTCAACATTTGTTTATGAATTGAATGCATTGTTCGTAAACAAAGAAAACTTGAGAGTGACTAATGACTTAAATAATGTAATGATTGATAATCAGATCTTGTTTTTTATTTTTAGGATGAATGTAATTACAAGAACAGGCACAGCTCAGGAGCAATGTGTATGTGCATGTGTGTGTGTGTGTGTAAGAATAAGAGGCAGAGGGTTTGGGGCCGGGGGGGGGGGGGGGATAAATGTTCAAGTAGCATCCCCCCCCCCAAAAAAAAAAAAAAAAAAAAAAAAAAAAAAAAAAACTGGCTGTAAACACTATATGACTATGTGTAATCAAACTTAGTAGCTGTACCATTACTTAATGATGGACAAGAAAAAAGGCAGGTCTTAATTATTTGAATCTTTTAATATTGCTGAGTTATTGCACCACATGCATAATGAATAGTCAATTCACAAACGTCGTCTAGAGACTTTGGCCCGTATTCACAAAGGAGGTTTGTACAAACCCCGGTTCAAACCGCGGTTTACATCTATGGAATGCCAATTGTAAACTGATGGAGAGAGAATGTGTACCATCAACATTGTTAACAAGTAAGGAATTTACATTCTCTCTCCTTCAGTTTACAATTGGCATTCCATAGATGTAAACCGCGGTTTGAACCGGGGTTTGTACAAACCTCCTTTGTGAATACGGGCCTTTGAGTTTGAGAGCTCTGTAACATTAACAAAAAAATTAAAGTTGGCGAACTATATGCTCTACAGACATTGTAGACAGTCATTAAATCACTCTATGACATATCTTGGATATTGTGTATTTTTTTCATGCCGTTCAATGCGTGATACAAGGCTATAAACATACAACGCATAGCATTGCTTTGAAGTTCAGTCAAACAATACTCAGTCAAAGTCTCAAACCTGTCTAGATACTGAAAGTGATCTAAAGGGAAATAAGGAAAGTGGCCAAGTCCATGCAGGCCTGCAGATTTGTTTAGTACTACAGGTTTCATTGTTTTTTCTCTTCATGGGGTCAGGTTTGGTGCCATCTAAGCAGGTTAGCTGCTACGAACAGGTGGAGTCAAGACCGGTGGCTGCTACTTAGTAAGATGGGTTTTTACTTTATTTATATAAGAGACACAGATGGTCTACTATATGGTCTAGTCAGTGAATTGCAAGCAGAAGATGGTTTATGGTCTGGATAAAAATAACCCACTTCCTGGCCATTGGCAGTGAAACCTTTGAGTGGGATCACCTGTCATCAAGAGATGGCATCATTCAACAAATCACTTTGAATGGAGACTAAATCATCACTTGAGAAAGAGAAGGACGCTAAGTCTATTTTTTTAATACTTTGGAGATAATCATGTTTAAAGTTTGATATCTATACAAACTGTAGTAACCAAATGTAACTCTCTTTCATGTTTGATGAATATTTCCAAAATTAGACAGAACTATTATCTGAATATTTTGCATTTATCACAAAGAGGAGGCTTACACCTAAAAGATGGAATACATAACTCAAATTAGCCAGAAATAGACTTAATGCCCTCCTCTTTCTCACCCGATGAAATGAGAGTTGATATCCTTCCTTGCTTCAAAGAATTGGGATCCACTACTCAGTGAGTGACTCATTCGTCCTCAATTTCAACCGATCACTCATTCCTCTATTTTCCCCCTCTTTCCTTTCCATCTAATATCTACCCACCCCGGCACCCCCTCCCCTCCCCTATCCTGTAAACTCTTTAGAAGTTATACTTTCCTCTATCCCATCCCTTCTCCTCCTCTCCCCTTCCCAGACCCCCCCCCCTCCTCGCCCCTCCTCCCCACCCCTCCTCGCCCCTCCTCGCCCCTCCTCGCCCCTCCTCGCCCCTCCTCCCCCACCCCCATCCTGTATCCTCCACTACTTTCCCCTCTCCCATCCCTTTTCCTCCTCTCCAGTCCCCATTGCTCTCATCCTCTGCCCTCCCCAATCCTGTATCCTCCACTACTTTCCCCTATCCCATCTCTTCTCCTCCTCTCCCATCCCTTCTCTTCCTCTCCCCTTCCCAGACCTCTCCTCCTCTTCCCTCCTCCCCTCCCCTCCTCCCCTCCTCTCCCCTCCTCTCTCCCCCTCTCCCCTCCTCTCCCCTCCTCTCTCCTCCTCTCTCCTCCTCTCCCCTCCCCCATCCTGTATCCACTTCTCTCACCTCTTGTCCCTTCCTCCTTATCCTCTAGATACAAATGTACCTTTCCCTTCAATCCTATTATGAACAGCAAAGTCTCCTTCTCTTTCCTCCACTCCTTTTTCTTGTCTCCTCTCTCCCCCCCCCCCCTATCCTCCCCTTTCACTCCGCCCCTCCCCTCTGTTACCCATATCACCTCTCCTCAGGCAATGCCAGGCAAGCTGAAAATTTGTGACATAGCGGTTGCTATGAAGGCACGCGTCCACAATTGAAGGCCACAACCCACTATTTAAAGCACAAATCAAGGACTTGGTTGTTTAGAACCGATGCTTTGGTGACATAACTTTGGTACTGCATCAAGTGCGCACACACACACACACCCAAACCTGGGATGTTATGTACAGGCAAATGTATGCATCTAGAAGGCTGTATACGGGCAAGTTTGCACACAAATATGTACATGACATGATCTTCATCAACTTGCCCTGTTCGTACAATTTTTGGCATTAATATGTTTCTTGGAAAGTATGATGGGATCATGAAGCACACACTCTCACACAAACAAACAAACAAAAACAAACAAACAAAACAAACAAAACACAAATAAATTCAAATACATTGCATACTTGAAGAGAGATGAAACCTAATTCTTACTCTAAAAGTAAGACTAAAATAACTGAAATTAATTGGTAACACTTTTTGGCGATGTTCGAAAGTCAGTTATAATTTGCCACTCAATCTTGAAACAAACAAACGAAACAAGTGCATAATAACGAATGAATTATCAGTGGGCAGATTATTCCAGCAACTAGCAAAGTAGTCATATTTGTCATTAAGTCATTAAGCCATTAAGTTTGCCTACGTATTACATAATCACACATATCAGAAGATCAGTGCATTATATCAGTGAGCTGCATTTTAATTCAATGTAATAATATTTGCTCCCCTGGAGTCTGTAGCTACATTGTACTTTGTATTATGCAGATTTAATCTATTAATTTCCATTGACAAATATACAGTTATCTAAATGAGCCAGTGGTATTTTGGAACCCCTTTTCAGCTTGTAGACTGAAATCTACCCCCCTGCCCTTTACAAAATTGTCAAGTGTTTCTGCTACCTGTATTATAACCCTTCTTTATACAAGTTTGTCTGAGCACTACTCTTTGCAGTTTACGCTGGTACTTTGTTAAAGCTACTGGTAGTTCCTTTATAAAGATAGTATTTTTTAACTCTATAAGATGACAAACTCAACACCAGTGTGTTCACAATTTCACAATTTGGGAGCACATATATCAACTATTAAAGTGATCATGAAGTCTGCTTGTTTGTGGACATCATAAGGTGGATTTACTCAATTACAGACATATGACTAAATTTGACTGTATTCAGTTCAGGAAGACTACTTTGTCAGAAATTGTCCTTGTAAAGGTATGTTTTTTCAAATATGTTTTTAAAATTTGTTTATACTTGATTTGCTTGTCTTAGACTTTGTGTTTCTTTTGTTATTTAAAATGAATAATGTAGAATTTCTTTTATTGGTCTATTATTTGTTTTATTTGTGATTGTTGTACTGTTTATTTTATGTATTATCGATCTGATTCATGGATTGTAAATCTAGATCAAAGAGCTGTCTTTCTATTCAAAAATGAGAACCACGTTTTAATCTAGAAGTGTTTTTTATGTTCAAAGTACCATCTCTGGATCTTCAATTATAATGTTTAAAATGAAGTAATCCTAGCGCAAAGTCTATCACGATGACAATCCTCTAGCACAAACAGTGCAAATTATACATGGGGGGCCTGGGGCAGCTGTAAAGCCCCCCAAATGCCCCAAAGAGTCCCCTAAATTCCATACAAATGCCCTGATAAATTCTCATACCGTTCAGCTCTGGCAGGTTAAAAACATAATCAAACTTTCTCCTGAGTCGACGGCAAGCCATTATATATCAGCATATGTAAGAGTAAATATTTGTTCAAGTTTATACTCCTCAATCTCAATGTGTTTGGGGCAGTATAGCCCCCGAAATGCCCCAAAGAGTCACTTAAACTCATACTAATGCCCCAGTAAATGTTCATTCATTAGAGTTCAGCACAGGCAGGTACAAATTTGCCTGTGAAAACATAATTTTATTTCCCCCTGAGCACAAAGCACACCATTAATATTATCAGAGTGTGTGAGAGTAAATATTTGTTCACGTTTATGCTTCCAATTTTTATGTGGAATATCTCGTAAACTAATTGTTACTTGCAAATTTACTTTAGATATAGGGCACACACAGACGCCCTTTGTTGTTTTACTTAGCTTAACCTTGATAGCATAATAGTTTGTTACTTCAATGTTAGCATTTAAATGTTTGTTACCCAAATTGTTATGATTATATTTTGTATGACAAACAGTCAAAGAACATTTTGTGTTAGCCTGCTGTTACAGGTGTATTGGAGCATAGGATCTGTAATCAAAATGTCTGTTGAACTAGGAATCAAAGAAATTATGCAGTGCCTCTAGAGACTAATCTGCCTAGTTTTAAAATCAGATTACAGACATGAACATTTTCTGCGTTTCCGCGGATGTCCGCTTTTTCTCCAATTTTTAAAAATTTTATTTTATTTTTTTACATTTTTTATTCCGCCATTTTCCGTTTTTTCCGTTTAAAAAAAAAATTAAATTCTTATTAAATATATAGGGTTAAAAATCTCACCACAGAATGCACTGGGATTGCACGATTCTGAATCCCAAAATTGAAAAATCTCCCTACCGAGCCATTCGCTCCCTCGCAGTAGTTCTCAAAAGTTTTTCAGTGTTTTTTATGAACAGTACTTTTCATGTCTAAGATTAACCCATTGCCTTTTGAGATTCTAAAATCCTCTTTGACTTTGTACAGTATAGCCCTACCAGGTTCCTGTCAGCAAGGGGTTGATCAGGAGGTTGAGAAAGTGAAGAGGAGAGGGAGAGAGATACGGGTAGAAAGAGAGGGAGGTGTTTGTGTGTGTATGTGTGTGTGTGCGTGTGTGTGTGTGTGTGTGTGTGTGCGTGTGTGTGTGTGTGTGTTTGTGAGGGGAGATGGGGAGGGGTAGGGGTGGTAGACTTGTAGTGTACAAGAAATTAAGAACTTGAGTTACATCAGGGTTCGACACTAGCACTTGGCACTTGCCCTATTGCCCGGGGCAAGTAAAAATCAATGTCGGGCAAGTAAATGTCATAAATGGCCTGGTTTGGTTGCTCGATCGGGCAAGATAATTATTGGTCACCTACAAGAGAAAACTGTCATCTAGAAGTATAAAGCGGGCAAGTATTTGAAAAGTTAAATGATTTTGCTTGCCTGAACAGGACAGTAGAGAAAAAAAGTGTGGAGGCTTGGTTACATGATTTACACCTTGCAAAAAGTTTCTGTCAAAAATTTGAACCGAGGTGACATTGATGTGCAGACAGGGCAGTCATTGCGACAGGGCCATGGGCGTCAACAGGCGGGGGACGGGGGGGACATGTCCCCCCCACTTTTGAAAGTGGAGGGGATTGTCCCCCCCCACTATTTTGTATAAGTGTATACATTATGTAAGTTTGATTCCGTAGATTTCATAGATGTCACTCTGACATACATGTATATGAAATTTCTGTCTCAGATAAGCACCAAATCGCACAATTTCAAGCCCAAAAGTGCAAAAGCTCCCTCGCCGATTTCCCCCCACTTTTGAGAAGCTGTTGACGCCCTTGGACAGGGCCAATATATAACAAGGTCATGGCAAAGTGCTCAGATTCACAGTTTCATGCCCTGTTTGACTTTGACTGAACTGAAGTAAGAATCAACAGAGCGTGAAGGAAAATAGATGGAAATTGATAACAATAGAGAATATAATGAATGCATTCCCCATTCGCATTGTATTTGCGATGTATTTGTAATTGTCCAGGCCGGTAGACGTGTACACTCTACTCATTGGACATTGTACCTGCATTGGGCATTATCATGTATTTCAGGTAGATAATAAATGTTAAATTTGTTTAAATCCAGTTTCAGAACTTTGAGAATGAGCTATTTAAAAGGAAGTGAAAAAAAAAAACGAAGGGAAATTTTCTGATGTTTCATGGGTGGATTGTGTTTTATAAATGTATGTGTGTGTGGGTGTGGGTGGAACGGATTGATATTATTATTTTTAAAAAATCACTAGGTTTTTTTGTTGTTTTCAATTAATATTCTGTTTGTCCATAGCCTTGCCACTTGTTGACTTGTGTTTTAAACTGTCTGCTCTCAGCCCTGCAGAACTTGTTTGTACAGACAAGTACAGTACATTTCTAAAGTTGACGTTGCTAGTACTACTTACCTAGAGTCAGTGTATGTGTGACGTACCTTTGCCTATTGGAAAGCCTTGTCTGGATAGAGTACATGTAGGATTACTTCTAATTTTTCATGAATCTGGAGGTAAGGACAACCCAGTACAGTAGTTTTTTTCAAAGTTATTAAGTTTTTCTTTTTTTGTGTCTGATAGTGATAATATGGAGAAGGAATTGGCTAGTCAGTGTATGTGTGTGACCTGTAGGCTGTACCTGTGCATGTTGGTGTGGCTTGTTTATGGGCAAGTCCAAGCTATTTTGTAGGCATAACGCGTGGGACATCAGAGCGAAAAAGAGGGCTTACTCTTATAAGAAATATTGCAACTCCAATTTGTTTCATATGTTAGATACTTTGTAGCAAGTTTTATCACATACCCCAAAAAAAATTGAAATCCTCCATGCAATAATAATTTATGCGACTTTATGCTAGCATCACGCGTGGGACCAGAGAAAGTTGGTATTTTTTAACTTTGACCTTGAATGTGAATTCCTCTGAATTTATATACAATTTCAAAACATACTTGGTATGGTCTTAATGTGCATCTTGTGCTCTACCAATATATGAAATTTCATCATCTCAAAACTTTGGAATTTCATACAGGGTCAATTTGAAAAAAAATTGCATTGTCACGCGTGGGACATGTCACGCGTGGGACATTTTGCTGCCATGCGTTTTACATAGGCCCATCACCAAATGTGATCTTATTATAGATATTTCAATTATTTGAGCTTGGAAAATGCTCATTTTTTGCATAAATGTTCTTTATGACATTTCTTAACAATATTTAAAAACAAAAGTTGCAAAACCTAATTTTTTTCCTTATGTATTTCTTTGTTTTAGGAAATTCTTATGTATTTCTTTGTTTTTTAACTTCCATTTGGACATCTTTTTTTATGAAATCAATTATTCAGCATTGTCAAACAGTTATTGGCCTAGAACTATTTATTTTCAGTGATTAAAATGAGAAATAATTGTGTTTTTTAAAATTTATGAAAAAACACTATTTTCCATAGGATTTGTACATAAATCACAAAATCATGCAATTTCGGTAATGACTTCCAGTTCGAAAAAGTCATGTGACTTTGTGAGCGTATACTTGTTCGTCATGAATTTGGTCTTAAAAGTTGCGGAAGACTTTAAAGAAAATACTTGTAAAGTTGCGGGCTAATATCTTTATGCATTGCGAAATTATCGCATATTTGCCAATTGGCCAAAACAAGATTTTAAAAAACCCATTGCTTTACTGTACAAATTGTCCCACGCGTTACAAAATGTCCCACGCGTGACAAAATCTAATTGTAGAATTATGCTGAAATGGTAAATGTCATTAACTTTTGTTGCTATGTTATTGATGTCCCCCAAAGTAAATTAGAACTTTGTAGAGTTTCAGAAAAATAAACCTCTCAATTAACGAGAAATCCAAAACAATAACATGTAAAAATGTAACGCGTGGGACAGGCTGATTTTGGAACGCGTCTAATTTGCATATTAAATGAGATAACAAGCTGAAAATCATAATCCAACTTCCTTCATTTAATGACTTCAGGTCAAGCCAATAATAAGTAAAGAATCATTACAAGTATTTTAAATATGATTAGATTTGTCTTTAATTCAGATGTCCCACGCGTGACGCTCATTTAAATAGCATGCAAATATATTTGATTGTTACTTCTTACTGGAGACACGTTTTAAATTTTAGTTTTCTAATTATTAAAATTTAATATCTTAGCTTTAAAATGACATCAAGTTTCACTTGATTGGGTGAAGATGAAAATTCACCCCCTTGGGAACAAATACCTTGGACTTGCCCTTGTGGATAATAGGACCCCTTCTTAATTTTCATGAATCTGGAGGGCAACTACCTATGTAGTTTTTGTTTCAGATAATTTGAAGAAGAATGGTTCATCATGTCTATTTCATATTGTGTATTTGTGAATTTTGTGTAGATGATTTGAATGTTAGATTAGTGTATGTACAGTCAAAGTAAGATTAGTATTTAGGTAGTCAATATTTTCTATAACTTGAAATGCACTTATTTGTGGTAAGTAGAATTAATGCTATACATACATTATCAAATTGTATCATCAAATTGTATAAATTTCCTACCCTGCGCATTTTAATGCTTTCTATTTGTAGCTTTGCATGTTGGTACTAGATTTATCTAAATCAGTTCAGTTCAGTTCAGTTTATTTTGCCAAAGCAATAAAATACATACATGGTAAAAAGCAGTATACAAAGTATCACACAATTACAATTACTTAACATAGGAAAGCACAACAAAAAACACAAAATACATTTACAGAACATGCATACAAAATGGTTAAAAACACAAGGAAATTGCTTAGGCTGGTAGCAGCCAGAAAGGAGGTAGTCCTTATATGCGGCTGACCAAAATATTCAAATATAAAAAGCCTTATGATTTAATTTAAGCTAGAATAGCAGGTAAAACAAACAAACGAATTCATGTACAATATAATAATGAATTTAACAACAATTGAAATCTTAAGATAGCATCAATATTGGTCCATCAAATATTTTTTGTATTTATATTTAAAAGTGTTGACAAACTTCAATTCACGTATTTCACGAGGTATAGTACTCCATAAGACAGGTCCATTATATATTACTGTACGTTTATATGAAGTCTTATGTACAAGAGGCAAGTGAAAATTATCTGCATTTCTAGTACTATAATGGTGTATATTACAATTTAGAATGAACAACTTTAAAAGTGATTTAGGAAGAATTTGTAAATAGCACTGGAACATAAAAACTATATGACTGATTGTATTCCTATTAGGTAAGAGGCACAACCATTATATAATTAAATCAAATGCTTTGAAAAGACTTTTTAATAATAATGAATGCATGCTCTTACATCATATTTATGTAGCTTGTAGATAAAAATCCAGATATTATAATTCTCATAATTCAATGAAAGAAAAAAAAAAATGATCGCTTATCAAAAAAAAAAAAGAAGAAGATAATTGCATGCTTGAAGGAATCATTAAATTATAATGCATGATACTTAGTTTGTTTAAATAAAACACAAACATGTATAGCTCATACTCTTAGAAAGGTCATATTACATAAATTTGCATGAAGAAATTTTAGATTAATACAATATATTGTACATATTCTTGCATGATGTTTTGAAGTGAAATTTGTTCCTTCGTATTATCTCGCTTTTTCCCCATCCTGTCTCTTCCGTTTGTCTCGTATCTATCCTGTGCAGGCCTCACAGCCGCGTGTGTTAAGCAAGCAAGCAAGCATCCACAGCCAACTGTGCACTGTGCTGCGTCTCAGAGAAGCATCTATGAAAGGTCACCAAAGGTCATCGATCTTTGACTTCCTATGTGACCTCTGACCTCTGAACCTTAAACCTTCCTCTTCCCCTTCCTACACACACACTGTACTCTTCAGCGTCTTCCTGTGCTTAGTCGTCGTCGATACCTCTTAGCCAAAATGATGGACCAGGTATTTGCCCACCTTTTGCATGATTTGCCTTTGTATAATTGCACGTTTTGCCTTGTCTAATTGCACGTTTTGCCTTGTCTAATTGCACGTTTTGCCTTTGTATAGTAGCACGTTTTGCCTTGTTTAATTGCACGTTTTGCCTTGTTTAATTGCACATTTTGCCTCATTTAATTGCACGTTTTGCCTTGTCTAATTGCACATTTTGCCTCGTTTAATTGCACGTTTTGCCTCGTTTAATTGTGGTAGGAACACCAACACCTTAAAAATACAATGTATTAAATACATGTACATGTTTTGTCTTGTCTTTTGCTACTAGTTAGCATATAGATTGCATACTCCTGCAGGTTCATACACATTTTTATGATAATATAAAGTATTAACCCGTTCCTTCCGAGGTCCTAAAATCCCCATTGACTTTGTACATAGCCCACCCAGTTCCTGTAAGGAACGCGTTAAATTTATTTACATGAACATATGTAGTAAATAATGCAAACTAACAACTTGTCCATAACCCTATTGATGCCTGCTTTGCAAATGCACATGGTCACTAAACAATATGTTATGTTTTTTGTTGGTATGTTTATTAAACATATTATTGTGTATTATCCGTTTTCATTTCCAACATGTTTCAGTTTGTTTTTAAGGGAGCCTTTTATATGACTGAAGTAAAATACCATTATATCAAATTGCATTGCTATAATATCATAAATAAATACTAACAAACAGCAAGTTATGATGCCGGCTCAGCCAACAGGCTAGTATAATCATTTGCTAGGTCTGTCAATCATTCCTGCACTCCTGTACCTGTTATACATGTACATTTGTTCATGAGTATAATGACAAAAATAAATAAAACTGTGTCAATATGCATTTCATCTGCAGTGCATAAATATCACATAGGTGGCCACAGCATGTTTATGTTACAACCAAATAATGGAGTGATGATCTATCTTTACCCATTCAAGAATATGACGTATATTGAACATGCATTTTTCTTTATATGATGACATAAATGGTACCCTGGGGTACCAAACCAATATCCGCCATTTTGTTTAATTATTTATTTATTTTTTAGGGCTGTACCGTGGTATAGCATGCATACAATCGTGCGCTGCACTGCATACACAACGCAATACGGTTGTGCTTCGAGTGGACACAAGATGGCGCTACACAACGCGGTACCCCGGGGTACCGCGTGTGTCATCATATGGTCATTTGCTGAAGCAAGGAGGTATATTAAGAAAGTATACCTCCTTGGCTGAAGTATATCGGATACTAGCCCTGAATGAGTTAAATAGTGAAAATTGTTGCCAATTTGGAATAAATTAATTTCAGTAGTAAATGAAAATCATGCAACTCGCAATAGAGAAGAGGTGGGTACTGGGTAACTAACATGCATTGTAATATAATCAGATACTAAACATGAATGCATTATTATTAAATGTATCTTAAATTGATTATACAGTAATTATCATAAGAATGTGTATAAATGTATCTAATTTAGAATACATACCGGTACGCTAACACTGACAACGCCCAAAGAAATGTCCTGTATGTTGCATGCTAGTTCTGTGCAAATGAATTGGCAGTTTGTTGATGATCAAAACAAATATATATGCAGCTTAGCTAATCCTTCCACTTTAACCGCTAATCTTTATTCAAGGTTGATGCAATTATGAATCATTGGTGATTATGTTTGTATTAAAGGAAAGTTCTTCATTATGCCTTTTTTTTATATCTGAGAAAAAAGTGCAGAAAACATGCATTTGTTTGAATTAAATGTTGTTTAATTTAAACTCTTCATGAAATAGGCCCAAGGGCTCCTGTTTTATTTTTGATTTGTTTTGATTTATAATAATAATAAAAATAAAAATAGTAATAATAATGGCGGCTACTTTTATAGCGCACGTTCTTTCTTTTGACATTTGTTTCTCTCTTTTTTTTTTTTGGGGGGGGGGGGATAGTTTGGAGGATGAAAACGCCCATGAATATTTATTTCAAAATTATTTGATACATTAGGAATATTGAACAGTAACATACATTGTACTTGTATGTAATGTACCATTGAACTACGATGGTAATGAAATCCAAATGCCGCTGTGTATTCGGTTATTCACGTAAGGGTGTCTGGAGGGACACGTGACTCACATGTGTTTTCAGCTTGAAACAGGAAAAATATTCTTTCTCCGTTTCCTCGGTGACAAGAAACCTCAAGATTTCTCCCCTCATACTCATACTCCTAGGAAGAATTAAAAGGACGGTAGAAACTGGAACGAAGTGAACATTTAAAGTTAAACATTTTCTGCGTTGTCAGGAAAAGCAGCCATTGACTCGCATGTGTTTTCAGCTTAAAACAGGAAAAATATTCTTTCTCCGTTTCCTTGATGGCAAGAAACCTCAAGATTTTTCACTAATTTAATACTCGTCTATAGGGAGAATGAAAAAGGACTTTGGAAAGAATTAGGGACAATTCATGAAACATTTTCTGGTATTGTCAGGAAACGCAGTAATTGGCAGCAAGCTGAACTGATTAGACTAAAGAAGCAACAACATACATACTGATTAATGTTCAACTTTACTCTAGAAAGCAGTACGTGTAATGAATATGAAAAATTGAAAATAAATATTAATATTGGGACCTGTTGAGCAACAGCAGTAGTCAGTAGATATGAATTTTCCAGTCTGTTTGAAGGTTTTCCCCAAACTTGAACCCAGACTATTAAACAAGGAAATTATTGACCTTATAAAAGGTAGTTCGGAATTCATAAATCAGACATGCGGTGCCGCATTGTAAAGATCTTGCGCATGGTGCGTAATACACACTGGCTCAGTGTCATGCAGTGCGCACAAACGAAACCTACATGTAGTTAAAAATGGAGATCTGCGGTACAGCATCCCCACGCTCGACGATCTTTAAAGTTTATCTGCTTTCATTTTAATATTGCATGCTATACTTTACTCATATTTTCCCTCTCTTTCAAAAAGTAAAAAATAGATAAATAAACATAACAAGAAGGGGACTACAAAAATTAGAGGGAAAAAAACACAGAATAAGTTTAGCCATTTTTAAAATGAAAAAATAGATTCCCTCTCTATTTTTAGCCTAATTTGAGGGATGACCAGACCAAATTGGGAAGGGAAGGGGATTTAGGCTGGGGTCAGATTTCACCCCAATGGAAGGAAGTGATGAGAAGTGGGGTGAATTGAAAGGTGAACAAGTCTGCTTGAGGAAAAGTCTAGTTTAGACCCTCACTTGCTGAACTCCAGCACCCAGAGCTAGAGCCGTCACCCCATATAGCGCCGCCAACGAGAGAGATCTGCACATCAACAGTGATCGCTGCCACCCCGATCACTGTTGAGGTGCAGATCTCACTCGTTGGCGGCGCTCTTTGGGGTGACGGCTCTGGATGATGGAGTTCAGCAAGCGAGGGTCTAATCTAGACTACTCCAGGAAAAGTGTTGGCTGGGGACAATGGTGTTGCCCCTTATTTTTGGAATAGATGGAACTTTACTAGACATTTTATGTATTATTATAATAATTAAAAGAGGAAGGAAGTGATGAGAAGTGGGGTGAATCGTAAGGTGAACGAGTCTGCTTCAGGGGGGTAGTGTTTCACAAAGATTCTATTAATGTTGAACTTAACTCTTAAGTTGGACCTAACAATTATGGAAGGCCAATTGTAGCCTTGGAATAAAACACATTCAAAAGCAAAACATACAAGTATTTGAGACTTCCACCCAAAACAAAATATCAGTTATTTAACGGCGCTTGATAAAAACAATATAACTATTTTTTTTCAAACTGCATGCCTTTTCGAAAGAACTGGTCAAAAATTTTACTAAAAAACTAAACGGCACTCCATAATTGTTAGGTCTATAAACTTAGTCAAGTTCAACTGAGAATCTTTGCGAAACACCCCGCCAGGAATAGTGTTGGCTGGGGACAATAGTGTTACCCAGGTCTTGTATTTGTTTTGATAGATGGAACTGTACTAGATATTTTATTTATTATTGCAATAATTATAAGAGGAAGGATGAGTAGAGAAGTGGGGTGAATTATAAGGTGAACAAGTCTGCTTCAGGAATAGAGTTGGTTTTCTTGGGATAAATTGTGTGTTACCCTTGTGTTCTACTTTAATAACAAGTGGCTGGGAACTATACCGGTAGAGATGAAACTGTGCTAGATATTGTATTTATTATTGTAATTTAATTAAAAGAGGAAGGATGAATAGAGAAGTTGGATGAATTATAAGGTGAACAGGGCCCCGTTGCAGAAAGAGATACAATCGATTGTAAGTTGTTACAATTAATTGTAAGTCAGATCATGTGTTCTAAATGTGCAAATCTGATTGGTTGAAACGCGCAAAGTTTCTGACAGTTTACAATCAATTATAACTTACAATTGATTTAATTGTATCTCTATCTGCGACGGGACCCAGGTGTGCTAGAGTGATAGAGGTAGTCTTATGCATGGAACACTAAAATGCAAGAATTAAGTTGGAAACTTAAGATGTTAGATGAAACTTTAATGTTCTATAAATCATCTAGGGAAATTAAATGTAGGATGAATTTGATAAAAATATGTTGTTTAAAACATCAGTAAATTTGAAAATTGATATGTACCCTACATTTGTTTTGTTTGATAGCCATGTAAAAATTCAGAATTATTATCAAATCATAATAATTTAATGAGTTTAAATAGGGAATACATGATCATTAAGCTGAATACATTGAAATTTAATGCAATTTTAAGCAAATATTTATAGAAACTTAATTGCTAAAATTATGTAAATAGGCATTACATATAATTCATTCCACTATCCATTTATTACGCATAATTTTTGTTTTTACATTCAAATAACTCCAAATTTCATTTTGTAATTCAGTGTGTTATTGAATCGGGAGGTAGACATGCTTTTAAGATTAGAGGGAGCGAGAGTAATTAATTCTGACATGTTCATCTGATGCATGGTAATTAGAGCTGACTCAGGAGTGATTGGGGGAAAATTGGGCATTATCCGTTGCCACGGAGACGGGGTAAATGGAAAATTCGTCCTTGCCAGAACGATGCATTAAGATGATAAAGGCATCCCGTGATGCATGCCGGTAGGCGGTAGCCACATCACTTTCAATGAATAGACGTAGAAGTGACTCCACGTAATGTGAATGGACATGTACGTATGCAAGAATGACACTGCCGCATATATGTGAAGGCGTGGATTTTGATTATTATTATTATTATTGGGAAAAATTATGAATTTTTGCTGTTTATGATAATATTGCCGGCATCTTGAGGCTGTTAGAGACATTGCTTGTTTTGAATTTTGCTAACACAATATTCATGCATGTTTGGAACGTTACTTACATTAACAATATTCATGCATAATTCATCACTTCTAATGTAGTTCTCAGCTGACATTCATACCACGTGACATTGACAGATTGCAAATGAGTTTCGTTGGAATATTGATTATGTCTGAGCACATTGATACGATTGCGATGCTTTGAGGTAGCTAGCATGTGTATCTTTGATTCGAGTGGATCATTAATTAAGCAAACAGATTGGAGCTTGAAGCTTTTGAGCTTGCAACTCTCTTGATAACAAAAAAAAAAAAAAAAATCTGGTTCAACATTTTGAGAGCATATGGAAGATATTAATGAGCACGCTGCATGCATATATCATGAACTTCACTAATCAATATATCCATTCTGCCAGTGACATTGACAGGAATTAAAGGAATACTAATTACAATTGATGTCATGCAGACCTGTAATGGTGGATCATTTATCAAGTGAACCATTTGGAGTTTCGTTGGAGGGTTGTTGAATATTTAATTTGACTGACCCCTGGATATATTTTAATTTCACCATCAATATTTTCATGCTGACAGTGACGCGTACATGTATCAGTGGCTGATTTATGACTGGAATATAAATTATCATTCAATCATGATCCTCACTATATTGCTTGATATAGAGTACTGGATCATCAATTAAGTGAACAGATTGTTGAGATGACAGCTTGGCAATAGATTAGTCTCCTGGGCTGAACTCTTGTCAAAGTCAATTACGCTCTGCATGCTGATTAGAGAGGATAATGCAGGTATGGTAATGGGCTTACGTTTATATACATGTATCCATATTGACAGTTGTCTTGTCTCTTGTAGGTTTAGTGGGTTGGTTTAAATATCCGCTTATAAACATACAAAAAAATAGAGTCATAACTTGCAAGTTGCAGGAATGGCTGGATCGATGGCCAAAGTTAGGCATGTGAAAAGTAGCCATGCCAAAGAAGAACACTTGGTCTTTCCTTTGGTGAAAGAAGATTGTTTGAGCTGGATGAAAGTTTATTGTTCGATAAAGATAGTGACACTAGATCACGTTATTTGTTTTTGATATACATGCGCTGAGTGATGCGCATATATTATAAACAATATTTCTTTCACCAACTTAATGTGCAATGCAGGTAAATTACAATCTAACATAGATTTTAATAATATGGTAAAAAATTAAATCTGTCTAATAAGTGTTGATTTGTTGTCCATGGTTCAACTAAATCATATGGTTTAAATTTAAGAAAAGGCAAACAGACTCCAACATCTATCTTAAATGACTGAATTATGGTAAATATTTGGCAACTTTTTACAAAAACAAACATGCCCTATTGCCCTGTTATATTGCATATGTGAGACATCTTGAGTTCATTTGATATCATAACATGATAGTGTCACATATTGGTCCAAGACATGTCAGTTTTAAGTTTCTTTCTTGGCAAAGACCTGTTCAATGTGTATTTTATTAATTTATCTGTACTCATTGGACCTATTCCAGTGATGTACACCATATGAAGAAATTCGTCAAAATGAGCAACATAGAACGTACTCAGTTATTGATAGATCTTGATCAATAGTTGTGGTTATTTTCTTAATTTGTGAATTCTTACCAAATGTGTAGGAAATTGCAATGTTTTACTACAATTGGTAGTAAACCAAAGTTTTAGAGCAATTCAGATTCAATTAACCCCTTGACTACTGGAACTGGGTGGGTTGTGTACAAAGTCTATGGGGATTTCAAAAACTTGTAGGGAACGGGTTAATATGACACTAATGTGTACAATGTAGCTATTTAGTTAATCTGAGGAGTACTATCACAAAGAAACCAGCACTGCCCATCCATATTCATGGAGTTTCATGCTAGGTCCATTTTAATGATAAATTACAAAGTTTCCAACAAATATTATTTGTGTAGTATAACGGAGATTTACTAGTCAGGAACCCACTTTTTGCATACTTAGCCTTATTATTGTCCAAAAACAGACTTTGCATGAAGCTATTTTAAGTTCGAAGCAGGTTTCATGAATACATGTATGTGTCCACGTACGATTCAATTGATTTTTGTGCTGGGAAGCTTGAAGGCAACATTTCGCCTTGAGAGAATGATATCGCACTGTGATCCGTGCACTATTTTTTACTGGCAAGGGGGAAGGAAGGCGGTTTCTTCGATATGTCTGACCTTGCGGCTGATTTGTCCCCATTAAAGAGGAGAGAGAGGGGAAGTTTGTATGTGCCTTAAAAGAATTACTTCCCTCCCGACTGTGTCACCAATTTGTGGCATTTAGAAACCACTCTCCTTCTGAAGCTGTTGACTTGATGTTGTGGCCGGTGGATTTGGTAAAATTGTAACTTTAAGGTTGTAAGTCTATGATACGTACTAATACACATGTAGATATACACAGGGCTCTCCCATATTGAGGATTTTCATTCAGGTGGCAAATATGACAGATCAAAATTCATTCTAATTTGTTGGTGGCCAATACAAGAGCTTTCTAGATGCCAATTGAAATTTCTGGTGGCCATAGGTATGTACCTGGGCCAATGCTAAGGGCGAGTCCTGCATACAACATTGGTACAACATACAACATTGGTACAACATACAACATTGGTATAACATACAACATTTGTACATACATACATGATCCCCAACATCAGATCCAATGTAAAGTGCAATGTAATAATTATATAATATTTATTATTATAAACTATTGTAGAAATATAGTATAGATCTATCTCCTTTTTATGATTTTATACCTGGGGTTGAGCAAAATGCCATTTCTATTAAGCAAATTGATGGAACAGCGTGAAGATCACTGGCGTAAATCTGTCTGGAAATGCATTGGGGGGTCGAGCAATTGTTCACAAACGGTTTGTGAACAATTGCTCGACCCCCCAATGCATTGTGCTTTCCGAACAGATTTACGCCAGTGGTGAAGATGGCTGTGACTGTTATGGTTTCCGAATAATGTAGCGCATTTCATTGGTCAATGGGATGCGGTGTTTGCTCTGGCAGAGTGGTCAAATTTTCTGGTGCATCATATTTATTACTACTTATGAAAATATTATAAGCGATTGAGCAAAATGTTGTACACTAATCTTCCCAGTATATCTGTTTGGATAGTTATGAAATCTCAACATACAGATGTCTTGACTGATGTTTTCCTGGCAATGTGTCATGTTTGATTGGACTGTGGGGGTTGGCTCAGGCAGAGAGGTCACATTATCTGGTGCGACATATTTTCATTACATTTATGAACATATTATCTATATTAAAGCGGTTGAGCAAAATGTTGTTCTGTAATATGCCCAATACATCTTTTTTTGGGTATTATTATTTATCAAGCAGCATTAAGATGGCCGTGACTGATGGTTTCCTGGCAATGTGTCATGTTTCATTGGTCCATGGCTATGATTTTGACTCGGGCAAAGCGGTTAGGGTTCTTATGGTTTTTCTGTTGCAAAATATTTGTATAATTACTACTTATGAATATATGTTGATTTGCCAGATATTATCTGGGGAAGTTATTGAGTAGCATAAAGATGGCTGCAACCGATGGTTTCCCCCTCACTGTGTCACATTTCATAGGACTGGGAAGGTGCATATATGTGACCGGCTATAGCAAAACCCGACACTTGTCGGTAATTCATGTTTTGAAGAAATGTGCATTTTAAGTTCACATAATGTGTGTAAATTGTAAAAGACATATGATTGTAAAATTGAAACAATCGTATCTTCGCCAATTATTGACCAATTAGTTATCCAGAACAAAGCATCAAAATGAAAGCTTGTGATGAGGCCTTTGTAATGGTATGAAAATCTACATTTTGATTTTGACCGACAAGTGCAGCTTTTTGCTATAGCCGGTCACATATGATCATGTTTGCCCAATATAGAGCAGTCAAAAATTATATACGAGGAAAGTAAAGCAAAATGTCAACCTGTTCACTGTAATACATGTACATTATGCCCTAAAAGATGGCGGTGACGGTAATGGTTTCTTGTAATGTAGTTTCACCTTCCGTTGATCCGTGGAAGCAGTGTTTGCCCATGCAGAGCTGTCCAAAATTAAGAGGCTCCTTTTTTCCACTACCCAGGAAATTATGATAAAGAGTTGAGCTAAATGCCTTTCTGTAATGGTGCTATCTTTGTATTTGAGCAAAGATATTGAGCCGCATAAAGATAACATTTTTACACATCCTGTCACGTTTCACTTGCTCGTAGATGTGCATAGCGTTTGCCTGTGTCGAGCAGTTAGTTCCTGAGAAATTATCAAACCCTGCACTGTTGCCATCTAGTGCCGTTTTTTTGCTGGTTATGGTCACATCTAGGTTTCAGTAAAAAGTCTTGCCTTGTACTGTAGTTTGTGCCATTTTTACTCCTGAATACATATTCTGTACGCAAGATTTTTGAGCAGCAGTAATGATGGCAAGGAAATAATAAATTTTTAATTTTAGGGGGCTACTTTTTCAATCTGATGGATATCACAAAATATTTCCCATAATACCCTATCTATGGTAATTTTAGGGGATATCTACTCATTTCAGGGGGCTATTTTGAAAATTAGGGGGCAAAGTCGCCCTCAGCCCCCGTGTATTTCCTACCCTGAATGATGGCAGGGATGATGTTAAGACTTTTTCCTACTGTCACATCTCATTGATCCGTGAATGTAGTCCGTGCCCATGCATAATGCCAGCAGAGCAGTCAACAAAAGTTGAGTGTCCCCCCTCTTCCATTAACTAGGGAAATTACGGGGACCAGCTAAATGTCACGCTGTAATTTACAAAGTGATGAGGCAGCTAGCATACAGATAGGGACTGCAACTGTCTTAACCGGCTTTCTTACATAGCGTCACGTTTCATTTGACCGTGGATGCAGTTGTTCACCGATGCAGAAGGGGTCAACGTTTTAATGACCGCCTTTTCCACTGTTGGGATGATGAGAGAAGCGGTGCAAATTATGATTACTTGAGATTTTAACCTGTTCAGGACCGGTCACAAAAATACTCTGGGGTCTATGGAAATTGCGTGTTATAAACTTATACCGAAATCAAACCATCAATACTGGGTTAATTCTGATACCTCCTATAGATTTGCAATAGATCATGCCTCTACAGAGTACTAAAAAAAAAGGTACTCAAAGTTTTTAAAAAGGTATGAAAGTTACTCTTTACATCTATGCCACATTTTAGGTATGGAAATATATCATTTTGAAATAATTGACCTTTGAACTTTGAGTACCTTTTTTATGATACGCTCTGTACCTAGACAGATTTGCTAACACATACTGTAGATCCAATTAACACGGATTGTTCTTGGCATCTTAAATGCTTGCCTGAGGTTTGCCCGACAAAGCACAACATTGCCATTGTATGTGACACAACATTTTCTCTAGCAACAAATTCTCCCTTGATAGATGCTTACATTTTTTTTTGCCACATCATTTAAGTGAGAGTTTCAGTAGGTTTTGGTTTGGTGTTAGGATTAAGGATTAGGGTTGGGCTAGCAGCTTTGGTTAGGATGAGGGTTAGATCTTAGAAGTCTTTGTTGTTTTGCGAAATATTCATAGATGAGCAATCGTCGCTGGAGAGAATGTCATTGTACCCCATTATAATACAGTTATAAGTAAAGAATTTGAGAAGACTTACCAGATGATAATCAACTGCATGTGCATCAACACACAATGCAGAATGATAATTATATCGTTTGCTATGCATGCACATGGCTTGAAGTCAATTTGTACTACGATGTCCATTATGGTCGAGTTATTGATTTTATCCTCAAGACTGCAAGAGTGCTTCATTGTCTGTAGGGCAAGGCTGAGTGTACCAGTACAGCATGCCTGTATTGAAATGTGTGTTTGATGACCTTGGCTGTTATCCACTTATTGTTCAGTTTTTTCTGTAATTAACGCAATGAAGACGAGTTGATTTTGCCTAAAATATGCATTTTCCATATTTATCCCAGCCCGAGAATTTGTGTGAACAGTCTTGAATGGGTAAAATAATTATTCAAGGTAAACACAATTATAATAGACGGCAATAATAAATAATGTTTCTCTTATCTTCATGAATTATTTGTATGTAAAATCAAATTTCAGGAAAGGGAAGCAATTTTTGTGCAATTCCTTGTGTAATTGCTCCTCCACGAAAGCAAAATGCAAAATGCCTAGATGTACTGTATTCATGCCACTGTTCTGAATATCAAAATAGAATCCAACTTGTCGCCTGAAGAGGTCAAGCCAACATTTCCAGGGTCCTCCTTTCTTCGGTTACTTAGAAAGGGATGCACTACGGGACATCCTGTTTACAACATAAGGTGCAGATTTCATCCTGTACGTGCTGTGGAAAGGTCTAATTTACATCTGATCTGAATTAGTAACAGAACCCATCTTGTCTCCCAAAGAGGTCAAACCAAAATTTCCAGGGCCCTCCTTTCTTTAGTCTTTGGTTACCTCGAATGGGATGCTACGGGACATCCTGTTTGCAACATAAGGTGCAGATTTCATCCTGTACGTGCTTTGGAAAAGATCTATTTTGCTTCCGATCTAAAATAGAAATAGAATCCATAAGGTTGAACCAAAATGTCCTGGGCTCCTCCTTTCCTTGTTTACTGGTAGCATGGGATGCTATGAAACACACTGTGCAGATTCCGTCCTGTATGTGCCGTAGTAAGGTCCAATTTGTATAAAAAGTATTCAGCAATCTTGAGAGAGACGGAGGTTATCTAGTTATAGTACCATAAACTGGGGTGACTGTGGCTAGTTTTTGAGAAGGGTGTATTTTAATCGAGGCTCACTTACTTGAACAAATTCATGATTTTTTACATTACCCTATAAGAATATATTTAAAGAAATAAGAAATTTATTCACGTCTTAAAATGAGGCTCGATGAAAATACATCTTTCTCAAAAACTGGCCAAAGTCACCCCGATTTATGGACATATTAAGGCTGGAAGATCCAATCTTGATACACCAAAACCTAGTCTCGTGCCCACCTGTATATAAAGACCACCTGTTCGAAAAAAAAACAAACAACATATAAATCCCTTGCATCTTGACTCCATTTGCATGTACATAAATGAACCCGTCTATAAAAAAACACTTGTTTATAAAGACTGCTTTTCTGTCTCCCTTGGCTGTTTCTGATATATAGGTTTGACTGTATTTCAAACCACATTTTTTGAATATGAATAAAAATGATCTAAATTTAATCAAGGTATCAAGGATCACGGACAACTCCGGTCTCAAAAAGGTGGAAAGTCAAAATTAAAATATGATGGATGGATTAGAGAGCTAAATTCGGAGATGGCTGAATGCATGATAGCTGGGCAATTACATTTGCAGAATATATTATTTCCCCCGAGATCTACGTGTAACTTTAGACGGTAGAAGAAATTGATTTTGCTTGACGTCATGACTTTGGAGGTGTAGTCAACCAAAGATGCAATCACACACACATTTATGCACACTAACATACAGGTATGCATCAGTACCATGAAAAAGTTAAGTATGTACATGCGTTTGTATGACATACGTATGTACATACTTGCCAACACATAATTTACAAACACACTCAGTGATTACATACATACACACATCAAGATAAGCACACTATGATCCACACGATGTTTCAAGCACACACACACACACACACGCACACACACATACAAGCATGTACATACATACATACTTATGCACATACATGCACACATACACACAGCACACCCACACATACACACAAACACAAACAAATCCCAACATATAAGATCACCAACATGCAATGCACACACAAACCCACCTATGCACACTAGTATGTGCAAGTGTGATCGCAGTACTCTGAATAGATTTGTGAATAATTTCTTCCACCGCCAAGAAGATGACTAGTAGGCATCAATCACACATAGACCAAATATTTATATATCTGGATGACCCGTCTCGAATCCATAGTAACGCTGCTGAGTAATTCTGGAGGGATGCCATCACAGTTTACCTGTGCAATCGATTCACACCCTCGTACCATAAACCCTCAACCCTCGGGGTGATTTTGAAAGGTTGTCTAGCAAACTTTGTAACATTGTTATCATAGGTACTGGTAGTGTACGTGCAAGTTATTATTTAACCAAAATGATTGTGTTTTGTGCATTAATGTGAACGTATCCATTTAAAACTTGACATTTCAAATGAATTTCAATTCAAGTTTCTATTTTGGTAAAATAATACAAAAATATCTGGATGACTTGTCTCGAATCCATAGTAACGCTGAGTAATTCAGGAGGGATGCTGTCACAGTTTACCCGTGCCATCGATTCACACCCTCGTACCATAAACCCTTCAGGCATTGTGAAGTCTCGGAGATGACTAATGAATATTACATGTAGCAATATAAAATAGGTTGTACTTGGTTTCTTAATAAATTTGTAATTTTCATTTCTTTGATTGATTTGTATTCACAAGTTTCATGATTTCGATGAGCAATAAGAGATAGAATTGAACATACATTTTATATACTTCACACATTCGTCAAATGAGATGCGCGGCGCCATCTTGCATACGCGTTGCGCACGGTGCGTAATGCACGTTAGCTCAGTGTCATGCGGTGCGCGCAAACTAACCCAGTTCAAAATGGCGACCCGCTATGTAGCATCCCCACGCTTGATGCCCTTTAACTACTGACTTGTGCCGATTCACCATCTATTCTGAAATGATACCAAATGTCATATTACATTCACTGCCGACACAAGGTCAATTTAATCCATATTTTATCTGTGAGAACATCAGTATCCACTCCTCCCCAGCAACATAAATTGTCCTTGAATCGTTTGACTATAAAGGTACCTCACTATAAAAGAAAAGATCATTTTAAATATGTTGCTTTTCATATAATGTATTATGTGAAATTAAACATCAGAGAAAATGACCAGTGGTGAATGTAAGAAATGCAAAATAAAAAAAGGAAAAAGAGTTAATTTTTACATTTTATTACATACATCCAAACCTGTCTAATAGTGGCTACCTGTCTAAATCAGCCAACCTGCATATAGTGGCCACCAAATATGATCCCCTGCAGAAAGAAACAATGTCCTGGAACCTGTCTACAGTGGCCATTTTTCTTGTCTCCCTTGGTAGGTCACTGTATACACAGGTTTGACTGTAAAAAGTTAGATTGGATATCAGATAGTCAGTGTGAACTCTGTAGCGCAGCCGTGTGTATGTTTAGTGATACAGTCGTGACTTTTATGAGAAAGTATAGTCTATATGATATAAGATATTGTACTACTTGTAGATGTAGGTCGTATGACATGACCCCCATGACCCAGGTCACACCAGGAGAGCATCTCTGTTGACTTAATCACCAACTGTTCTGTCTTTTGTATGGCTCAAGTTTCCGTTGCCTTGGAATCGGATTCTGTTACATTTCAATTTTGTTTATACAGAATTGAACATTTTTTTGATCTAGGTATTTCTCAAGTTCTTGCTTATAAATTTTAAAATATTAGGGTACACTCAGATTGAACATTTGTTTTGATCTAGATATTTCAAGTTCTTCCTCATACATTTTAAAGTATTAGGGTACACTCAGACACTGTTATTCCAAAAAGGTGTATTTCTTTCTTCATCTCAAGAACAATGAAGTGATTGTGAGAAAATGCTAGAGACAGATAAAGTATGATTTTGAGGTGGTTCACCTGTTTTAGTATTATTTACCAAGAAAATGAGTCCTACTGGCTGATGTGCTATAAATATCCCGTAACGTATGTATTGAAATGGGAGTTTTAAGTACTAGTAAGTAGAAATAGATCTAGACTTGATTAATAAAGAAAGGGAATAAGTGACATTAATGTATAAATGGATTTAAAAGTGAAATTATATTATAAATATGTTTTGATTCATGTTCTTTTACTTGACATGATGAAAAGATGAGAACAGTGATAAGGAAAAACAGAATTTAGATTAATTGATAAAGAATGGCATTTTGAAACAAGTGTATGGTCATAATTTCTAAATTATAATAGAATGAATGTATGAACAAAAATGAATTCAGAATAAGAATCAAACATGAAAGTATATAAAGAACAAACATAAAAGGGAGCAAAGATAGTCAAATGGAATTATCTGTATACTGCAGATGGTTATGTGGCCATAATTTGGTCCGATTCCACTCGGTCCATAATAAGACACCTGAATTGGTTTGTGCATAATCAGTGCTCGAAATAAGCATAGGGCCCGCTGGCCCAGGGCCACTAAAAATAAGATTTGGGCCACCAAATTTCATTGATCCTAAATCCTACAGGCCCGATCGGGCAAGCAAATGTAACAGAATTTGTAATGTATTTCTTTGTTTGGGGCCACCAGATTTAGGTTTGGGGCCACTAGAAGTTGAAAAATCTTTTTACTTGCCCGACTGGGCCACAAGGCAAAAAGGTTAATTTCTAGCATTGGCATAATGGATTGAATAACGGCTGTATTGACAACGACTCACTGACCAGGGTACAGTAACATCACTAAGCTTGCTACGGACTGATGACCAATTATGACCATGATTTCCATCATTCTGAACTGTATTATTCAATACTTGTGCATCACTTAGAGTCTTTGGCACAACGCACAACATCTATTATATTAATACGGTAAGCTTCAACCCCCCAAAATGGTTCCCACTCGAGATATCCTCACCCCGAGGATTTGGCGACTTCCCGACCGTCGCGATCGAAGGATATACGTTTTGCGGAGGACAATAAGGCATTCCCGAGTCGCTCCCGCCCCGTGGTCGTCGTCCAGATCGAAGAAAAGGGAAAGTCAGCAATGTCAATTGCCCGCTTAAGACGCCGAGCATTGACTAACGATTTATCGCCGTCAAAGTATTTGTAAGAATATAAATTGGAGTAGATAAAACAAATAATATATCGAGAAACCATTTTAGATATAACACGTTGCGAAACTACCCAGGTTTTGATAAATATCAATATTTATATTACGCGGATGGTATGGTAATGATCGCTATTGCCGATTGGCATCGTGTTTGTAAGTGCATCGACGACAAAATGCGACAACTTCAATTTAGCTGCGGTTATACAGCACGCAATGGCTGTACAGCCGTGTATACACGTCGCGCAGTCATCTAATTACCCCACCGAACCGTAGTTTATTTGCATAGCTCACTGACCTGCTGACCATCGTCTCTGGTCACTATCTCATTCGCCCTACCGTACACGATACTATAATTGCGCCAGCTTGTGGTAAGATGTATTAAGTCCGCGAGCCCACATGCTTTGTACACAGCTGAGCGGGCATGCAAAGTGCATTGAAGTGAATAAAGCGGGGTGGACAATGGTGGAGCAGGGGAGTTTTATACATCTCGACATCTTGCGGTAAGATGATTGTAGTATGCCATCCGCGAAGAGAAGACGCCTGGGGGTGGGGGGGGGGGGGGGTATCTGCTCATTTATTATGCAATGCATGTATTGACGGCTACTATTCCCTTCAACCATGGAACTCCCATATCATTGCTTCAACGGAATATATTATCGGGTTTCACAAGAATATGACAAAATGTATACGCCGGAGAACTTAGATTGGATATTAAAAGTTTATGGGATGCATGTATAGACGGCTACTATTCCCTTCAAAGGAATATATCATCGGGTTTCACAAGAATATGACAAAATGTATACGCCGGAGAACTTAGATTGGATATGAAACGTTCATGGGACACGACGGGTTATGTGTCATGCAGGCAATTGGAGTCGCGGAGGGGGGGGGGGGGGGGGGGGGGAGGGGGGTCAACGGCGAAGCTACTGTATATTAGCAAGTACACGAACATAGTGTACTGTATCTAATTTAATACAAGCGGAACAAATTATGGACTCTATAAAATATGGGGGATAACTGAATAACTTTGCATGGGTACTAAACCGTTATGATTTTGTTATACATTGGCCGGATATCATTGGACGGGAACCTAATGCGTCGGGGCCCCGTCCAACGACGGGTTGTGGGGCGGGATTGAGTCGCCAGTGTTTATTTTGTCTTATACTATTTAAATTATGACTCTGGGAATAGTAAAGATTTAAAGTATCGTTATGTCATCATCGCCTTTCTCTCACAAAAACCCGCGGATTCCCGCGGGTACAGCTAGTGTTATATCATTACTATAGCGTGTTATTAAGTTGTGTAGATCATCTGTTGCCTTAAAATATATATTTAGCTTCATGATAAATTCTGTGTTTCACGAATGGTCATTTGGTCCAATTTGGCCAGTTTCCATAATAAGACACCTGGATTGATTCATACATAATGAATGATATGGCAGCTTGCATGATGCATTGAATAACGGCTGCATTCATATTGACTCACTGACCGTTATCCATCACTTGCACTCTGATGACCAATGGTGATTTCCTTTATTTCAAACACTTTTCATCCCGTTTTACTCACACTCGAGACACCGTAGCATTAACATATTTGACTATATATGTAGCTTTATTAGACATTCTATATTTCATCAATGGTCATTTGGCCAAATTTGGTCAGTTTCCATTATCCAATCAGGCCATAATAAGGCACCTGGATTGATTCATACATAATGAATGATATACCGGTTGCATAATGCATATTGAATAACGGCTGCATTCATAATGACTCACGGAGTGACCAGTATCCATCACTCGCTCACTGATGACCAATGGGGATTTCCTAAGTTCATTCTGAACACTATTCATCCTATTTTCGTCACACTCATGCACCGTAGCATTACAGGTTTGACTGTAGCTTTATTTACTACATGTAGATCTCTGTATTTCATCAATGGCAATTTGGCCAAATTTGGCCAGTTTCCATTATCCAATCAGGCCATAATAGGGCACCTGGATTGATTCATACATAATGAATGATATACCGGTTGCATGCATTTATAATGACTCACGGAGTGACCGGTATCCATCACTCGCTCACTGCTGACCAATGGTGATTTTCGAGGTTCTTTTTGAACACTATTCATCCTATTTTAGTCACACTCAGGCACGGTAGCATTATACACAACATCACGACATGCTACTGTGCTATTATAAACACCTGTTGTGTATAGGATACTTTCAGTGTGTACAAATGTGTATTGGTGAAGTAGTTAGTCCTTTTGTATGTTTGTGTGCACATGTGATACTGATACTGTCCAAGTGGTAGTATAAATACATGTGTTCGTGTGTGTGTGTGTCTGTTTGAGAGAGTGTGTTGTAGTTTGTGTTTATGTGTGTGTGCATTTATGTGTGTATATGGATGTGTGTGTGTTTATGTTTATATACATGTGTCTATGTGTGAATATGTATGTTTTGTTTGTAATGTCTGTGTATGTGTATGTGCATACATGTGCATGCATGTGTATGTGCATGCATGCATTTGCATGCATATGTATGTGTATGTGCGTACGTTTGTGTGAACATGTGTGCATATACATGTGTGTGTTTATGTGCATACATGTGTGTGTGTTCCCTTTCAAACAGCTCTATGTAATCTGCTGTCTACCTCAGATATGAATTCATTATGCACTCTCTTCTGTAATCTCTTTTGAAACGTTTTTCTCGCACCTATAGCATATTTAGCTCCATTCTCTATCTATTACATATATTAGTACTCCCATTGCACTCTGGAGAATTCTCCGCTAGTTATTGATTTGTTATCCTCATTATTCTATGGATGTGTGCGAGCTGTTTGTTCGGGGTGTGAGTCATAGTGGTAGCCAAAGCAGCGGTGACAGCTTTATGCATCTTTAGCTGTGATATGAATAACGAAAGGTGAAGGAATCTAAACCAGTATATATACCAGTAGTTGTTTTATCGTGTGCTGATGAATGGTTGTTTTATTGCATGCTGATGTTCAGCTGATTAAATCACAAAGAGAGATATTCACAAAGTTGAGGTAAGGTTGTTTTGCAATATAGTAATAATAATAATGTATTTATAACGCGCATATCACATATTATATTGAAATAGAAGAAAGAAAGGTTCAGCATACTATACTGCGTATTAGTTAATATTATACATACTGAATATATACACGTAGAGTCAAACTTGCTGTACATAGAGACTGCCTAATGGTTACAGGTCTTGAACCCATCAGGACTGATTGAATTTGCTATATTAGCATGTATTATCCATAGACCATAGCCCAAGTATTTTTCAGCACCAGGCCTGAATGTGTAATATAAAAAGAGCAGGTCATTTTTATAGACACGTTCAATCACAGGAAAAACACTTTCTAGGGAGTCAAGATGCTCTAGAGTCTTTACAGAGAGGTGGTTGTTATAGAGCAGGTTTGACTACAGGTATTTTATGACAGTGGCCGAATGTACTGACTTCAGTATGCAATTTCTACATATTGTTTGGCATTGTACTTTTTGCTCTGTTTGGATTGTGTCATTACTGATATGTACACTGCTGATGCGTAATAAAAGGATGTGAATGATTGATGGCATATGGTTGATTTTTACTCATGTTTTATTTTGGGAAGACCTTATTTCTCATTGTTGTTCCATTCATCATCAGCCTGGAAATATATTGAAAATATGAGATAAGAAACGAGTGAGAATAGTTCATTTTTTGCATTCAGGCATCTTTCCAATTCCAAATCATCAACGTACTGTACCTGCATACAGGGTAGTATCTTGTAAAGTGGTTTAAATTTGAAGTTATAGCTCATGGTTTGTGTAAAGTGTTCCCAATATTCTTGTATTAAAGCTGGTTCTTGTTTCTTATATATTTATGGTGAGTCATCAATCAGACGCGCGGTGCCAACTTGCGAACGCCTTGCGCAGGGTGCTAAAATACACACTGGCTTAGTGTTATGTAGTGTGCACAAACTAGTTACAAATGTTCCAAAGGCTGTGTAGCATTTTGAACAGTGTCCCTTACATCCCCACTCATGGCAATATGCAGCTCAAACATCCTCTTTTTATTTAGTGTT
This sequence comes from Echinarachnius parma, assembly GCA_037951105.1. NCBI lineage: Eukaryota > Metazoa > Echinodermata > Echinoidea > Clypeasteroida > Echinarachniidae > Echinarachnius > Echinarachnius parma. The sequence goes on along the minus strand of JBAMJV010004891.1, from coordinate 98,174 downwards.
TGTTTAATAGTGAAGGGCAAAAATACAATCAATTGTCATATATACCCTGCAAAAAAATTAATTATTTCAGACATTAGGTAAACTGACCAAAAATGTCTATAAAATATATGAAAATGAGGAAAGAAAATAGAATTTCCCTGAGATTGACTTGCAGTATGTGCACATGAGGAAAAAATAGAAACGCTACTGATTTAACGTTGAACATTAGTCATTGAACTCCCTTATGGACAGGACCCCAGATGTAACATGCATACCAGATGAAGATCAATGAGAGTCTTTATAGGCAGGAATACATTGAGAAAGCAATAGTGTAGCATTTAGAACAGTGTTCCTTACAACACCGTACATTTATTGACTTTTGAGTGAAGAGAAAAATAGAACTGTGAAGAAAACATAGAAATGTAAGTGATTTTTAACGTTGCACATTAGCCATTGAACTCCCTTATAAAATGAGAAAGCAATGGTGTAGCATTTAGGAAAGTGTCCTTTACATTCCCACACAGGACAGTCTTTAAACAACATACATTTATTGACTTTAAGCACAAGAAAAAAATAGAACTGTGAAGAAAAAATAGAAATGTAAGTGATTTTTACGTTGCACATTAGTCATTGAACTCCCTTACGGACAGAACCCCAGATGTACAACATGCATACCAGATGAGGATCAATAAGAGTCTTTATAGGCAGGAATAAAATGAGAAAGCAATGGTCTAGCATTTAGAACAGTGTTCCTTACAACCCCACGCAGGACAATCTATAAACACCGTACATTTATTGACTTTTGAGTGAAGAGAAAAATAGAACTGTGAAGAGAAAATAGAAACGTTAGTGATTTTACGTTGCACATTAGTCATTGAAGTCCCTGATGGACAGGACCCCAGATGTATTTAACATGCATACCATACGATAACTTTAAAGATAGTAAATCAATCAGAATGATATTTCAGGGTATGAAACTATAACTTATTACCTACATCTTGCAGAAAACCCTATTCGATTTGCTTCAGTGGTCATGGAGAATGAGGAACGTTGAACATTAGTCATTGAAGTCCCTTACGGACAGAACCCCAGATGTTACATGCAGACCAGATTAGGATCAATTAGAGTCTTGGGCAGGAATTAAAGGGATCGTTGAGTTTTGGTAGAGAGGGCGCTAGACTACTTTTGTTGTTGTGAGGTAATGAAAAACTGAGTGTAAAATTTGAAAGAGCATAATATTTAAATAATAAAATCATCTTTGTTTGATCAAAATCGGTTCAGAGACCGCTGAAATATCCATAAATATAACAATTTGTAATAAACCTGGGGCCCCAGGTTTATTAGAGAATTTTGAACCAGCCGTTAAAATTAAAAAAAAAAATGCTTCCTCTTTTCAAAAAGTTACAAAATATGTATTCGTAAATAGTTGTTGGTTATTTCTCTATCTAATCACTATTTCAACAAAGCATCACATGAACAATATTTTATTCAAAATGGTTGAAACCGATGAGTGTTCAGAGAGCGCCCTCTTATGTTTTAACGGCTCTTTTTGAATGATAACATGATCTTTACTACGTCATTTGTAATTTTGTGTTCCTTTCTAGTTATAACTATTAGTTTGTAATGTAATGATGCAGGTTTTGGTTACTAAAATTCAGTTTCACCAAAACTGTACTCTCCTTACCAGAACTCAACTATCCCTTTAAATGAGAAAGCAATGGTGTACATAGCATTTAGAACAGTGTCCCTTACATCCACAGGCATAACAGTCCTTAAACATCATACATTTATTGACTTTTGAGTGCAATAAAAATAGAATTGTGAAGAAAATATAGGAATTTTAGTGATTTTACGTTGCACCATTAGTCATTGAAGTCCCTGATGGACAGGCCCCCAGATGTAACATAACATGCATACCAGATGAGGATCAATTAGAGTCTTGGGCAGGAATCAAATGAGAAAGCAATGGTGTAGCATTTAGAACAGTGTCCCTTACATCCCCACGCATGAGAATCTTTATTGCAACATACATTTATTGACTTTTGAGCACAAGAAACAAAATAGAAACTGTGAAGAGAAAATAGAAATGTAAGTGATTTTTACATTGCACATTAGTCATTGAAGTCCCTGATCGATAGGACCCCAGATGTAACATGCATACCAGATGAGGATCTATGAGAGTTTTAGGCAGGAATACATTGAGAAAGCAATAGTGTAGCATTTAGAACAGTGCCCCTTACATTCCCACACACAGGACAGTCTTTAAACAACATACATTTATTGACTTTTGAGTGAAGAGAAAAATAGAACTGCAAAGAAAAAATAGAAATGTAAGTGATTTTACGTTGAACATTAGTCATTGAAGTCCCTGATGGACAGGACCCCAGATGTATTTAACATGCATACCATACGATAACTTTAAAGATAGTAAATCAATCAGAATGATATTTCAGGGTATGAAACTATAACTTATTACCTACATCTTGCAGAAAACCCTATTCGATTTGCTTCAGTGGTCATGGAGAATGAGGATCTTTTGTCAATCATGTCAGATGTCCCTTCCCTCCAGGTTTTGTAATGTAAGGAGACGTGTTGTCCATTGTGTTCACGCGTTATGAACGAAAATGGACACATGACATCATTGACAAAAGATCCTCATTCTCCATGACCACTGAAGCAAATCGAATAGGGTTTTCTGCAAGATGTAGGTAATAAGTTATAGTTTCATACCCTGAAATATCATTCTGATTGATCTACTATTTTAAAGTTATTGTTGCAGAAAGTCCCGTTGTAATTAATTTTGGGACATGTTGTACATCAGTCTGCATGGGAAAGTGGGCTATGAATTTGTACAAATTACCTTTGAATTGTATGGTGCGTACAATGCTAGGTGACTGATTGTAATGTATAGTCGGCATTTATCTGCCCCATCGATCGATTACGGTACATACAGTAGTATGAATCATCAGCTCTACGTCCTCTATTCATATTCCCCTGCTCCCGGGGAAACACCAGTCGGGTGTTGCCATGGCAACTGCATGGAGAGTATAATGTTTTCCTGTCGTATTGACTCGCCGAAAGCAGAACTACACTACACTGCACTACTGAACCATGGAAAACATTTGTTTACTGGAATGCATTGTACTTACTAAATTGGATATAGAGAAAATATTGTGAATGAAAGAACTTAAAAAAAGGAGTTTGAATATATTTTTAGCACAACTATAGAAATAGAATCGAAAGAGAATTCTATAAGGTTGTATTAAAATTAATCGGTAAAACGTGACACGATGTTGAATGAAAAAATAGTTCATTCTCAAAAATGATTAAATGAAAAAACATAACTCACAGCAGTTAAAAGAGAAATGTTTCAAGATAACAATGTGAAAATTGGGAAGCTTGGCATGATGATTATATAGAATAGTGAATTTTATAACCACAGAGTCGATGAAAAGGGATAAGGCATTCCAAATAAAGTCCGTGTCCTGAAGCGAAACAATGTGAAATGATGCGCTTTTAAACCAGGGTAAAAAAAAAAATGCAGGTGAAAATTAGGGCCAATGATTGAGGTTGGAATACCCACAGTGAATGTACATACTTGTATGTTAAGATTTAACTCCTTGAGTGCCAAGCTCGCATTTTTGCACCACACAATACACTCAAATGCCATAGAGCTGTAAAGGAACTACAGCATCTAGATGGCCTAATTTTCACAATTAGGCTCTTTATGTAATTTTTCCTCAAGAAAAAGAATTTGGCAGTCATTTCCCATGAAATCAATCAATTTTGGGGTAATTAGTAAATATCTAATTGTCCTGGGAACGCCCCTTTTAAATCGCCGATTATGCTGCCCTCTATTGGTGTGACGTCATCTAAAGAACTTCGCCCCATAGTCTCTGTACACGACGCCTCTCTAAATTCTCTAGTTGACGTAAGCCGATGAGGTGTCATCACGCTGCTGATTTTGGACCCTAAATGTGGGCTAGTGAGATTTGGCATCAGAAAATTAGGCTAAAATCACTACTGTGTTTATTTTCATGAAGTTTTTTTTCTGCAGACCTAGTTTACAAGTCATCAACTATGGAATAAGTGCCAAAATATGTTGTATTCTTTAGTTCCTTTAACATCCCTGGCACTCAAAGTGTGAACATTCATGACTTTCAAGGAACTGTCAGTCCAACTTTGCAATCGATAGCTGACGTAAAAATAGGCCTAGCAAGGAGTGATGCGTACATATTAAACATTACATGCTCCATTCAGGGAAATCAAGCATTCGTATTACCATTTATATGACATTCATGCATGCACTTTGCAATATCTCGTCTTACTTTGAAGGGACTGTCAGTCCAACTTTGGATCGATAGCGGACCTAAAAGTAGGCCAAGCAAGGAGTGATGCGTACATATTAAAACATAACATGCTCCATTCAGGGAAATCAAGCATTCGTATTACCATTACGATGACATTCATGCATGCACTTTGCAATATCTCGTCTTACTTTACAGAAACTACATGTACACGTTGGGGGCCAGGTAGGGTAGCAAGGAAGTACACCTCGCCTCCTCGCCTACGGCCCATCTTCCTCCCCATCCTCCATTTTGTTCTCCGAGAAACCAAGGCAGAGGCCCGATGGGGGTGTCAACAAATTAAAAATAACTATTCTTTTTTCCTTATTCTGTATACGTACTCCATTTTGTTCTCCAAGTAACTAAGGCAGAGGCCTGATGGGGGTAGCAAGACAATTTGAATATCTCTAAATCTTTTTTCCCCCTGAATCTTTTAAATACTCCATTTTCTCTGAGAAACTAAAGGCAGAGGCCTGGTGCGGGTGGCAACAAGTTTAAAATAAATCTTCCTTTTTCCTTTTCTTTATTCGCACTCCATTTTGTTCACAAGAAACTAAGGCAGAAGCCTGGTAGGGGTATTGATCTTATTTTGCATTTCTCATTTTGCTCTCTGAGAAACTAATTTAGGGGGTATAGTGAAGGAGTAAAACTAACCCTATTTCTTCTTCGCTTTCATCTCATTCTTCACATCTACAGAGATGAACGAAGAAGAGCTTCAGAAAGCACCATCAAATGTTGCATTCTGTAGAGCATTGTGAATATTATATTAACTTCCTTTTAATGTTTTAGACAATCCAATACAGAGCAACAATTTTGAGCTAGTTTGAGAGCCTTTCTGTTTGTCAATGAATTGTAAGTTTGAATTATGTGCATTGAGACTTCATTGTAAGATTGGGCTTTATAAGAAAGGATTATTATTATTATTTACACTACATTTTCTTATTTGGGTAATTCTGCTCAAAAGCAGCAGGTCCGTAAAACATTAGCTCTTTTATATGTTGTCTTAATAATTCATCTCAAGAAAAATGTACAAGGAACATTTCACTTAATTTCACCACAAATAAATGCATTCAGGATGCAGTATTATGTAGAGATGAAAATTATAATATCCCACATTATCTGGATGCATGCCCTCCTATCCACCTGCACTGCGTCCACTGATCACCCCATCTCAGAACTAATCCCCGGGACCGAGTCCTCTGGGGGAATCCGTGGGAGAAGCTTTGCCGCCTCCTAACGACCATGTATCACTTCCGAAGGCCCCTTTTGCATTTGCTCGCTGTAGCTGAACCAATGTTCTGCGTAATTTATCGGACTTCTACTAAATAGGTTGACCTGCTTGCCTGGCTATATATTATTCTGGCTATGAATTTTAATAGGATTCTCTTGTAGAGGGTACTAATGAGTTCCTGTGTCATAGAGGAATGCCATATTCTCTGGTAGGATGCTGTATTAGAAACAAAAAGAGATTTATATAAATTAACCTTTTAAAAAAAAGTAGCCATGTGTTTATCAAATCTACACATGATATGTAAGCTCTGCTTTTTAGGGCTTTTTAAATGCATTCAATAGTTTTATTTAGATTATTCAATGATCACAGAAATATTTGCCTGTATGAACAGGTTGTCTCAATAGCAAACTGATTCCAAGGTGGTCAAGACAAGCCATTTTCATACTCAGACAGTCCTTCTATATACAGGTGGTTGCTACAACACTGCTTGATCATTTCCCATTCTCAGTCTATTTTAGATGATAGGACTAAGGACTTAGTAAGCAACAAGTGGTTGTCTAAGTCACTAACTATGGTTATGCGGGTTAGCATTGGTCTACTTTGAACTTGACCCTAGTTGGCAACTGGAAGTATACTAAAAAGTATTTCTTGTTGCAAACTTGATCCCGTCATCTGTAATAAACTAAGGGTGGAACTAAGCTAGTTGATTTTTTAGAATGGGCCCTGGCCCCATATTCATGAAACCCCACTGGCTAATAGTTCCTTGCTAAGTTTATTTTAAAGGTGCAGTTTATTGAGCAACAAACAGTGTTCCTAGTCCCCAAGTAGGGTCAACTGGGTAAGCCTTAGGTACCCTCTAAGTTAACCTTAGTTAACAACTAAAATATCCTGTGTATAATTCTTACCCACGTCATCTTAATAGACATAGCAAGGAACTAAGCTAGCGGGCTTTCATGAATATGGGCCCTAGTGTCTAGCTGTTGAAAACAGATGTGGTGGTATTATGTACCTGTTCCCATTAAAACTTGCTTGACTCATATCGTGGTGGCAAGTGATCAGGCAAGAAAATCATCATTCAATCTAGCTTTTCTACTTAAATTACAAAGTTGTCTGGTGGCAAACTCATCTCTTTCATCTAAAGAATTGAACTAGCTAGTGGAGTTCCATGAATCATGTGGGCCCTGGTGTCTAGCTATTGTTAACAGGTGTGATGGTTTTATGTACTGGTTCTCACTCAAACTTGTTTGACTCATCTTGTGGGGACAAGTGTTAGAGCAAGATATCATCATTCAATCTGCCAGATAAGCCCTTATACATTTCACAGGTTCTTTAATAAAGCATTACTCAAATTTGCTTTAATAGATGAACTTGGGAAGTAATACAAATCCCCTGTTATTATAGTGGCTCCATGTCGTGTTGTGTTGTGCTTTGTCGCAAGCTGGAAGTGTTAATTGGACCAGTCCACTGGCTGGCTTATACTCGTTACATGAATGTATACATGAGTACTATAGTACCTAGTCTACTGCAGACAGTACTAGGATAGACCAATTATCACCGCATAAATGTTGCATAGATGGTGCATAGATGGCCTCCTGATAAGCATCACTGAAATCAATAGAATACAAAAAGCCAACTGTTGGTAACATTGTCACAGTGTCTACCAAACCAGTCTGTATGTCCATATATGTTCAGGAGTTGTAGTTTGGACTCAGTGATCATTAGACCTAGAGGATCTTGGTGTACCCGCCCGCATCTGTCCTGTTGTGTGGTGTTGGTGATTTACCTGGCTTTTGACATTGTATGCAACTATATATATATGTTGGAATCTGATTGCGCTATTATACTGAACTATATATATGTTGGAATCTGATTCTACCTGATTCTGATTGCACCCAACTATATATATGTTGGAATCTGAGTCTGCCTGATTCTGACATTATACAAAACTATATATATGTTGGAATCTGATTCTGCCTGATTCTGAGTGCACACGACTATATATATGTTGGAATCTGATTCGCCCTGATTCTGATTGCACCCAACTATATATATGTTGGAATCTGATTCTACCTGAATCTGATATTATACACAACTATATATATGTTGGAATCTGATTCTACCTGATTCTGATTGCACCCAACTATATATATGTTGGAATCTGAGTCGGCCTGATTCTGACATTATACAAAACTATATATATGTTGGAATCTGATTCTGCCTGATTCTGAGTGCACACGACTATATATATATGTTGGAATCTGAGTCTGCCTGATTCTGATATTGTACAAAACTATATATACGTTGGAATCTGAGTTTGCCTGATTCTGATATCATACACAACTATATATATGTTGGAATCTTATTCTGCCTGATTCTGATATCATACGCAACTATATATATGTTGGAATCTGAATTGTCGTGCTTCTGAATTATCTGTTTAAGATGAGAACTGATGGTGCAACTTTCTTTATAGACCCAGAGGTGAGAACTATTCATGTAATTTATTTATTTCCATTATTGCATTCTCTGCAAGAAAAATTGAGACTCAACAACTCTTGCGACCCATAACATTGAATGGATAAAAAGGAAATGTACATTTTCATTATACTTACTAGTGTTTAATTTTGTGAATAAAACTCATGAAGGTTGTGCAATTTGTACTACAGTTTCTCTTTATTTTCAAATCTCAACATTCATTAAATATTAACCTTACGCAAGTGCCTGCAGAAATGGGCTTGCATATGCGCAAGGTTAAATCGGGTCATGATAATAAGCTTTGGTTTGGGTGATATTTTGGAAGTCAAGAATAAGGATGAACTATAGTCGGGTAAAAGTTGGTGGAACCAACATGTAGCCTGCTGGTACCCTTTTCACTGGAGCTTTTTGCATGCAATATTGCATACCATACTGACCGGCGTAATCGCCGCATACTTTTTCCTTTAAAATAAAACGCAAAGTCGGGATGCGGCGAATACGCAGCGATAGTCAAAATTTGACTTTAGTTAGTCGGTAAAATGCATGCAAGCCGGCCTTTGGCAGTGTGTTATTGGTTGCATGCATGTTACAGTGCATGCAAGGACTTTCGATGGGATTATCGGTGGAATTTTGGGGGCTTTTGGTTGAGTTGCGCTTCCGAGCATCTTTGTTATATCACTGATTGCTTACAAAGAACTTTTCATTGCCTTATCACTGGAGAATTTTACCGTTTTGGGCATCTCCCATGATCTTTTCTGGCCATTATTCTGCTTGTTTCTCTGGCCGTTTTTGCACCCGTTTTTTATTTTGTTGAAATTATGTTGCTCAAAGTCGGCATGCCGCGTTTACGCGGCTGCGGCGATTACGCCGTTCAGTACGGTAAGTGTTTTAACCTCGTTCCCTTCGAGATTATCTGAAATCTCCATAGACTTTGCACACAGCCCACCCGGTTCCCGTAGTCAAGGGGTTAAGAGCACCATGTATCAGGGTGCCCTATTCAGAGGCGCATTATTATTATCCTTGGTCATCAGGTGCAGTTCAAACCGGCGCAATTATCTTGCGCACCGTCTCAACTCTCTGGGGAGCATACAAGCCCCAAGCTGCTGTATTATAGGGCACTGCAGGCTACTTACCACCCGAACAAGTACCCATTTGCACTTATGCACAGTACGGTTGTAATGGAAATAATCCTCAATTGTGCAGATTTATTTTCAGACTTGCAAACCAAAACACCGCAAACTGCAGTATTTGTGAAATTGCAGAATATGCTTGAAAATGAATTAGTTATACAATTGTATGACCTTCTATCTTCTTATGCTTTTGTTGACATATTTTGTTAAACAAATTAATGTATATATTTTTTGTATTTGAAGCCTCTTTTTGCCAATCCATATGCTTTTGCATTTAAAGTATTTCATGTATGGCTATGCCTATGAAAAGGATTAAGGTTGCTGTCTAATTTCAAAAGCATATATCTTATATACATCTTCCAAGATGGCCTACATGTATATTATGTGCATGTTTCTTCTGCAAGAAAACCTGTTCCGTTCAAGACATTCTTAGTTTATTTGAGCTGTGTGTAGGAGTAGGAGGTTGTTTGGCTTTTTAATATTGGCTTTGCTTCAGGCAGTGTACTGAGGGAAGGGTTATAACACGCGTACTGCAAATGTCAGTTTACTTATGTTTCATGAAGACGGATTTTCAGAGTTATCTGACATGTGAACAGATATCTTGTGGCATTCTTGCATTTCCATTTATTTACACTCAGCCCTAGTATGTTTTTTATATTGTACACAAACCTCCACACTAACTTTTTTCTCTAAGTAAAAATCATAAATTTTGAAGGTTTACTTGCCCCAATATAAAATTAACTTGCCCTCTTACTTCTTGATGAGATTTAGATGTAAGAAATTATGTTGTTATCTCATAGTTTAACGATTATTTAGTTGCCCGATCGGGTAAGCAAACCAGACAATTTATGACATTTCACTTGCCCGACACCAATTTTTACTTGCCCCGGGCAAGTGGGCTAGTGTCGAGCCCTGCTGTTCATGTGCATTGTATTTGCACTTAACTTGTTATGTTATCACAATATTGATATTGTCGTCCCCTACATTGGTAGTAGGGACAAAATTGACATTTATTTTTAGGGGCTACTTATCAAGCTCACCTGCATGAAATATAGCACTCTTTATATAACACAATTTATTTTGCATTGAATCTTTATATAACGTGCAATTTTACAAGGGCTCTTTTATGATTTTCTGGGGCCCTTTCTGGCATTTCAGGGCCTAAATCTCCCTGAGCCACTATATATTTTGTTTTCACTGATTAGTAGTCTTATATCCACTGGGCATATATGAGATAGTAAATAGAACAGTTTCTTATAAAGTGGGGAAAGGACAAGAAAGGTCACTGCAATAAATTTGACATTGTGTTTAAGTTGGCTGACATTTATTTAGATGCAAACTTCTGTGAGGAGGAGCAGATCTTGGGAGGAAAATGGCTCAGGCATATTGGACATTTTTAAAAGCTTATTAAATAGAAAAGTTTCTAAGAAAGGTCACTACAATACATTTGACATTGTGTTTAAGTTTAGTGACATTATTTGGATACAGATTTCTGAGAAGAGGAGAATGGAAAATGGCTCAGACATATTAATGAACATTTTTGAAAGCTTTTTAGCATCAAATTTTCACAAAAGAAGAAACAGGATATGTTTGTGTGTTATAGCACTTTACTTAACCCATTCAAGACTGGTCCTGAAAATATTTGGGCTAGGGTCTATGGAGAATACATGTTATAGCAAAGTCAGTCAGTCCTTAACGGGTTAATAATTACTACCTAAGATCAGCATTAGATGTAGAACAACTATGCTTGCTCTGCTGTGGTCAGTGGATAGTGCATATAACGCTGAATCAAATAGTCATGCATTGGTTATTCTGCAATCTGTTGGTAGACATCTAGTCTCTATTTAGTTAAGTAGCTTGTAAACAAGTCATAAATATGGAATTTGTTATTGAAAGGTAAATAATTTTTTTTCCACTGGTGAAAAGCATACTTCAGGTTACCTACCAAGAGGTACTCGGGCGTGTGCAGTATAGACTTGAAATTAAAATTATGATGTCCACATCATTGCCTGGATGTGTGATCTGTTTCACAAGGGCTTACCACATCCTTAGAGTTAGGCAATTTAGACTACTCTTAGACGTATTGTAAGAGTATAACATCATTTTGTGATTTTAGTGAGGATGTAACTCACTTCAATGCAGCTGTCCACAATGACCTATTGATTGTTCTGTCATTAACGGAAGTCTGCCCTCTCGAGTTCTCTTTTGACCAGGTTGACATGTACTTTGCACGTCAACCTACCGAAGACGAGGTCCCAAGGGGCAGGAAGTAGACTTAAGTCATTAGGAAAAAGGGGATCTATCCAATTGTCTGGACCCCTAGTGATAATGCTAATGCTTTGTACAGGATCTAATATACATTCGGTATCTTCAAGAACGTTTATTTCTCAGGTCAAGTCCACTTTGATAAATAATGATGAATTGAATAATGAAAATAATCGTTATGAAGAGTTGTGAGTCTGAAGACTGTCCATGAAATTCCTTAAGAAAAACACTTGTCTAACTATCAATGTTTGTGTTCAGTGATTTTGTTTGTATATAAATTATAAAAAAAAACAATAGTTTTGGGTTGAGTGAAAATTATGCATTGACATTTAACCCGTTGCTTACGGGAACCGGTTGGGCTATGTGCAAAGTCTATGGGGATTTCAGAATCTCGTAGTGAACGGGTTAAGTCTAAGAAAAATTCATTCAAAGGTGTTAGAAAGAGAAGAAAAAATTTGACTTTGCTATCTTCTGAAAGATTTACACATTATGAATATAACCTTCACTATACTTGCTGACTTTGTTTACATCTGGAAAGGAGAGGGACAGTATAAACTACCAAAACAAGCAATGCAGGAGTTAAATTTTTTTTTTTAGGGGTTATTTTTTCAATCTGATGGATATCACAAAATATTTAACACAATACCCTATGGTAATGTTATAGGCTACCTACTGAATTTAGGGGGCTATTTTGAAAATCAGGGGGCAAAATCGCCCTCGGCCCCCGTATATTTCTTACACTGCAAACAAGCATCTATCACCATAGCACTGCAGAACTGCACACACATGTATGCACACATACTAGGAGTGATAGATACTTGCTAACGAGACTAATTAGGTTTTATAGCCCTCACTCCTAAGTTGACAGCCAAGGCAATTTATCTGCACTGAACAAATCCAGACTGATGTCTAAATGTGTGATAGGTTAGTGACCAAGGGTACGAAACCTTAATTGCTTATTTCGCGCTCTTTTTTTACCCTAACAAACACCAAGTTTGGGCTCTATTTGCATTTGCACTTGACGTTCAGTCAGTCGTAAATAGATTACGTACCAGCAGTGTGAGGTATTGATAGCATTTTGATCTTTGAATATCAATGTCAGAGAAAATATATGTTAATCTTGTGCAGAATTTTAAGTGGTAAGCAAAAGCCTTTATTAATTTCTTCAACTTAAACCCATTCTGGACTGGTCCTTGAAATAATCTAGGTGATGATTGTATCAAATTAAAATTGTATTCAACAGGTTAAAACAAATGGAGTAACATTCCTCTCAGGTATCATCTTTATATTTAATGGCTATTAAAAACTCACCAATGAACAAGAGTTTCTTTTCACAATTTTAATTTATTGCAATGTTTTTTTTATAACCAACATCCTAGTTAAGCTGTACCTTGGTTTTGAAAATAATCGATACATCTAAAACCACTCATTCTTTCCCCAAGTCCTTGTACCGAAACCAAAAACAACCCCTCTTGAGTGTTGATGCATTAGTTTTGATATTGTACTGAAAGTCTAAACTGTAAAGATGCGATATATCAAAGTGGCAATCTGGGGTTGCTAAGGCAATTCAGAATCAATAGCCTCGAGTGGTTTGTAGGAATCAGTTAACCCATCAAAATACTCAAGCTTTGGTCTTAATGTAAATGCACATTATATCAAAATAGTCAAATAGACTTTATCTGGTTTAGGCGTTCTTGCTCAGTTTTATGACATATGTATATTGACATGTTTAGAATATGAATAATTCACAAGAAATTTTGAAGGTAAAGCTGTAAAGAATCAACATAATTCTTGCATTTATGGATCATTAAATAGTAAATTATTAAATAAATATTAAATGCAAATAAATAAATTTGAATCGCCAAATAAATTTGATTACCTGTAAATATAAGTAGTACATGAGCTACATGAATATAAATACTCGGGAGAAAAAATAGATTTTAAAAGATCAGTCTACCAAAAAAACAAAATTGTAAAGGATTCAGGAACTAGAATATTTGATCAATCTCGATTGTTGGAAAGAGATTATAGTTGATCATGTGTGAGATGAAGGTGCTCATGTAGCAAGAATTTGTTTTGCGTTGTCCATTGTTGGGAAAAGCATGAAGATTCACGCTCGTGCTTTTGTGCTCTTACAAAAGATGCTTTTGCACTAGACGAGAATTTTTAACTCATTCAAGTCTACCTTATTTTGGGTATAACATGCATTCTTCGTAAACTGCAGCCAAGTATTTTTCGGGACTAGTCCCAAATGGGTTAATTAGGTCTATTCTGTGATTATCAAGGCAGACTTTACACCCCTGGGCCAAAAGGTGTCTATGAGAACCATCTTGCTTCCGGCTCCCTTCGATCTGCAAACAACATTCCTGCCGCTCGCCTCTCTCCCCCACCTACTCCAAAGTTCATTAGCGGTTGGAGTACCTTGCCGAGTGCAATGGTAAATAGTGAGATAGACTCATTTGTAAATATAAGAAACGGATCCTTACAAACAAGCTTTGGAAATTGAAAATATCTCTCCGCAAGAGTTCACAGTCATATTGATCATCTTTTGTTCATCTCTCTGATTCTACACCACCAGTCGGGATAGCTACTAACTATACTACCTGTCACAGGCTGGTATAGACTAATTTGTAAATACAGAACCGGATCCTTACAAACAAGCTTTGGAAATTGAAAACATATCTCCACAAGAGTCCACATATTGATCATCTTTTGTTCATCTCTCTGATTCTACACCACCAGTCGGATAGCTACTAGTACTACTTGTCACATGCTGGTATAGACTAATGTGTAAATACAGAAACGGATCCTTACAAACAAGCTTTGAAAATTGGAAACATCTCTCCGCAAGAGTCGACATATTGATCGTCTTTTGTTCATCTCTCTTAATCAAACACCAGTCGGGGATAGGTACTTTTGTCACGAGCTGTCGGCCCACAGGTGATTGCTTCCGTTCTGAAACATATTTCATCCCCCAAATTGAACTTCCCCCCCTGTCTCCGGGGGCGATATGTTATTGCACCCATTTGTTGGTCAGCCCTATAACTTATAAGGTGATGCAGCGCTAGCTCCCATCCTGTTTGGTCAGCTCATTGTACTATTGTGTGTGCATGCCGGTGCTTTGCTAGGTGGCCGGCATTGGACTCTGTTTGTCTAGTTGTCTACCTTCTGGCCCAATTTTGTATGGACTACAGATCTTCAAAGGACCGGGGCGATAACCCCCCTTTCTCCTTCGTCAAACCATTGTGTGGACCCCTAGCTGTCAAGGTGGCTGTGGAACGTACTGTATTATGTCCACCTTTTGTCAGATTTTTGTAGAGTAGTTTATATTTCGGAGGGCAATTTTAGTATACTAGTACTGGACTAATATCATGTGATGTTTTGCAAGGTGGCATTGGACTTGAGTGTCTACCTTCTGACAGACTTTGTATAGATTTTTGCAGAGTAGTTATTTCAGAGGGCCAATATAAGCACCCCTCTCTTGTACTACTGGACTGATATCATGTGATGTTTTACAAGGTGGCATTGGACTAATTGTTTGTCTTACCTTCTCACAGTCTTTGCACGGTAGGATCTCTTTAAAGGGCTGTAGACAATTTATTTTAGAGGGAAATTTTAGTACCCCTAGATCTCCTCTATACTAGCAAGTAGCACTGGACTAATATCACTTGATGTTTTACAACTTGGTGGCATTGGACTTGTGCGTCTACCCACCTTCTCACAGACTTTGTACACTTTGTACGGTAGGATCTCCTTAAAGGGGTCCTGAAATCCCCTTGCTACCTGGTAATCCCTTTTGGAATTAGTTGGCATTAGTGTCCTGAGAGCTACTATAAAAAGCACAACCTGTCATACGGCTGCGTGAGTATGAAACCGTTTTTACTCATAGAATTTAATGTTGATATTTAACAAAAAGTCTTTTTCATCTGTATTGTGTGTGGTAATATTGGAAGGTGAATATGTAACTTATTTAAAGTTAGTATTGTTTTTTTTTCATCAAAGGCACATTTTAAAATTATATTTGATTTTTGCTACATTTATGTATTGTGACAGTGATTTGTAACATTGGTAAAATTAGCTTTTTTAATGTCTGAATGGAAAACATATTCATGAAAGATGAAAGTGTGAATGCAAGACAGTGATTTAAACTGATTTTGTTTTATTGAAAAAGATGATTGAAGGCTTGAAATAAAAAAATTGTATATCGTGCATTTAAGTGAGAAAAAAATTCTACTAGAAAGAGGAGGGAATTTATAGTGGTCCTGTATGTATTGTAGGTAATGCAGGGCACTAGCACTTGCCCAATTAGCCGGGGCAAGTAAGAATATATGTTGGGCAAGTCAAATGTCATGAATGGTTTAATTTGGTTGCCTGATCAGGCCACTGAATAAGTGTTCAACTAGGAGATAAAATGTTATTTCGAACATATATTTAAATCTCATCTGAAAGTATTATTTAAGCGGGCAAGTACATTTTCTCGGTTGGGGCAAGTGAAATTGGACAATGTATGATTTTGACTTGCCCAAATGGGCCAGCCAGTACAGAAAAAAAGTTTAGTGTGGAGGCTTGGGTAATGGATCTGAGCATTGGAAAGATTTTCATTATAGTTATGTAGCCAGGGTGTGCTGGATAATGGTTGGAAATCAATAGGACTATGGTACATACACATATGGCCAGGGTAGGGCTGGTCAATAACCTTTATTGTGGTTAAAATTGGGACTTGCAAATTGATGCAATTTCCCAGCATTTCTGGAGCAGTCTAAATTGCCTGGTGATTTACGAGAACTGTGTGCACATGTGGCATGTGTTATGATGTCATATGATGTATGCTTTTGCATTACAACAAAAGAAATAATAATAATTAGGTTTAATTGCAGTACTTAATATGTTGCTTAATGTTGCCATTTGCTCTGCAGTTGAACTTATGGCTGCTACTTAATGTAGGCTCCTATTACTACTTCCACGGCATATTCCGAAATTTGTTTTAATTTGAACCACCCTGTATGTCAGTAATTATGGGGCTCTTTTATGTGTGTGTTTGGTTGTTGTTGTTGTTGTTGTTTTTTTTCTTGGGAGGGGGGCAGACACTTTTGGACATTATGTATGTGAACCAAATTGAGTACAGAAGTCATGATGTCATAAAAAATACTTTTTTAGAATTTTCACATTTGGACTTCATTTTCAGAAAGAGCATACAAAATAATGTCCAAATACCGAAAATCAAAGGAATAGGTTACATATTGGCTGAGATATGCCCATCCGAATGAATTTTACTTCAATGGGCAATCAGTGTTATAATGCACTGGTTCCTAAATTTAGGAACCAGTGCACTATAACACTGATTGCCCATTGACCAAAAAAATCATTCGGATGGGCATACCTCGACCAATACGTAACCTACAATGTATTCCTTTGATTTTCGGTATTTGGACATTATTTGTTATGCTCTTTTTTGAAAATGAAGTCCAAATTTGAAAATTCTAAAAAAAATGTTTATGACATCATTTATGACATCACGCTTCAACACTCTATATCTTCCATGTACAATTTGCACTACCACCAACACACTTACTACTCATGTTATTGATGATAAATTACATACAATATTTCTACATATTCAAGTCTTACTACATCTTTCATTTACCAAATTGTCCAAAATTGTCCAATATTATAATTGGCTTTATTGGCCCATGTTTTTATAATCTTCCTAAATACAAAAACAAAAAATGGGACTTTAAAAATATCAAATGTCAAAATCTCTATGAATTCCCATTGTTAAAGGGGTAGTACAGTTTTGGTAAGGCTGAACTTTAGTAACCAAACCTGGACAGTAACATTATAAACTAATAGTTATAACTCCACCATGCTCGAAAGGTATACACAATTACAAACGACTAAGTAAAAAGCCCATTATCATTAAAAAAGAGCCCTTAAAACACAAGAGGGCGCTCTCTAAAAAGGCATTGGTTTTAAGCATTTTTCATACAAAATTATGCATGTGATGTTTTATTAAAATCATGATTAAATAGAGAGATCATCAACAACTATTTAAAAAACGCTTTTGAACAATTTTTGAAAAAGTGCTTTTCATCTAATTATTTGGGGGATAAGATCAGATTTTATTTATAGATATTTCAGCTGTTTCTGGACCGATTTTGACCAAATAAAGTTTGTTCTGCCATTAAAGGGGAATTCCACCCCAGAAATGTGATGTTTGCTATAAAATGAAGTGAATATGAAGAATCATGATCAAAAATCTGAGCCAAAACGGTAGAGCAATAAAAAAGTTATAACTTGGCTCCGATTTCTAGTATCGTTCGCAATTGGTAACGATCAAGACGTCACTTGCAAGCTGCAGCCATTTTGACTTCTACATGGACATTTTACAAAATTTAAATTTTCTTAATAACAAAGCAAATTTATGAGCTTACAAATTCCAAAGAGGTTGGCCCATCGATATTCTTCTATGAATTCATGAAAACAAGCAGAGAAAATTTAATTTTTAGCAGCGAAAATGAGAAATAAGTGTATTTTCATGTACTAAAGCCATGGCGAGTTGCTCGTCAATGATGTTGCATATGGCGGCAATTTTGAAACGATCGCTCATTACTACATGATGTTCAAATAGGTATAACTCCCGTGTTTCTTGTCTGATTTTGATCAAATTTTCACCAATTATGCCTCTTATTCTGCTTATTCAAATAACGAATGGTTTTATCAGGCCCGGAATACCCCTTTAAAATTGCATGTTCTCTCAAATTCGACACTCAGTTTTTCATTACCTCACAACAAAATTGTGATGTGCAGCGCCCTCTCTACCAAATCTGAACTACCCCTTTAAAGCAAGGTATTGAATTCACTCTTGAATTATGAATGATACATTTAGGGATATTTTTGTATGTAATGCTTGATAAACACCAAAGACATATGTTTGCTCACAGGCGGAGGTCCAATTAGGGGTTAGATTTATAGCCTTTGTATAAAAAAATATATGTTTGCTAATTTGCTACGAACCCTTTTTTGCTCAATAGTTGAAAAAAACGTAACCACACCTTTTATTCTTTGCACTGAGCGGGTGCAAATAGTCAAAATTTATGATTTCTTTGAAGCATTTTGTCAGGTGATATGATGTATGAAAAATCAATCCATTGTACGTGCATCTAGGTCTGTCAATAGAATTAGAATCATAGCAGTTTTATACTTGATTAGTTTTGAATGGGGTACAATTTGAGGCCAAATAGACCAAGTTCGCAACCATTGATAAAATATTAAAGCGTTCCATTAACTTTATAAGATTTTTCCAAAAGTTGTATTTGAGACCTCTATGATATACAGGGCGGCCCCCAAAAAACGGAACGGGGCACTTCCCAAAATATAGCAACATAATGATTATGTCCATCGGATATGGTGTTCTTTGCAATGAAAAACGGTACCAAGATCAGTCATTTTGGTCGTGTAGTTTTTGTTTTAGAGTGCTCTGAGTGACACCATGTCAGGTTCCCTTTTTTGTCAATTTTTACCAAG
Organism: Echinarachnius parma; assembly: GCA_037951105.1. Taxonomy (NCBI): domain Eukaryota; kingdom Metazoa; phylum Echinodermata; class Echinoidea; order Clypeasteroida; family Echinarachniidae; genus Echinarachnius; species Echinarachnius parma. The sequence continues at coordinate 79,224 of JBAMJV010004891.1, read as the reverse complement.
TCAGTGCCTGATAAACTGCACTTACCGCCTGTCATAGCACTCGAACAACGAGCAATACGCGCGCTATTGTTAGTGTACATTCAGCCGTGTGCCGAGAGAATGGGCATGGTTGCTCGACGCTATGACGAGCACGAATGCGATTTATCAGGCACTTCTTCTGCTACCATACACCTAACAACAAGGTTAGGATTTTTATGGAAATGTTAAAAAGGTCCAAATGATTTGGATTGAATTTGACAAAGTAAATGGATCACTTTAAAGTTGTTTTATGACTTTGGGTAGTTTATATCTATATTGCAAAGTTGAGAGGGGAAGTTTAAATGCAATGTTCTTATATTATTAACACTTTGAATTGCCATGGATTTTTACAGCTGTATGGCATTTGATTATAATATGGTGCAAATGTGCGCCATTGGGCACTCGAGGAGTTAAAGCATTACTCATTCATGGCTGCCCACAAGGGAAAGTAACCTTTTAATTGTAACCAGCGGCACTTTTGAAACAGAATGTTAGAAACATCATGTAGAACTGTATTCAAACATGATGTATAGCAATGTCAAAGCAGATTGAGGTAAATGAGGTCTGGGTAGGGGGGAAATTGGAGAGTAAGCACATTGGTGCAAAACTTCACACAAGGATCTGGGCGCCATCAGATTTATAGCCCCTGGAAAAAGAAGAAAAAAATGAGCCCCAGAAAATTATAAAAAGAGCCCTGGTATTATCTCCCCAAGAGTAACTGTGCAATGTTACAAAGAACAGAGAACCATTAAAAGGCAGAAAAGCTTGAAAAATAGCCCAGAAAATATATATATTGATATATTTTCCCTGTAGAAAATGTACAGTTGGTACCTTGGGCTTATGGGTGCAACATGTTAGATCTATGTCAGAACTAAACTAACCACTAACCGATGAACAAATTTGCATACTTAGTAACGCAATGGTGGACTCTTAATCTGGCATCGAAAGGGTTAAACGGCTCCGGTGTTTGAGTCATAGGAGTGGAGTAGAGCTGTCTCCATTGATTGTGTCTGACAGCGGGGGACGAGGGATCGCAGACTGGGACAAACATATGTTCAGCAACATCATACATAGTTTGGCCTGAAATATATCGCCAATGTGGTGCACATTTGTATCCCTTTTTTTTTTTACACAGGCATATATGCAGCGGGGGAGCATGGACTGATTGGGGGCACACATTATGTCTTTATTTTTCACAGGTTTTTTACCAATTAATTTGACAAAACAATACAAAACATAAGGGGGAAATCAGTGAAAAAATAAAGAAATACATGTGTGCCACCGGCCATCCCCCCCCCCCCCCCCCCACCCCCCCCCCCCCCCCACCAATAATTTGACAAAAACAAAAATAACACATGGGGAAATTGCAGAAAAAAAAACCTGTGAAAAATAAAGAAATATATAATTTGTGCCCCTCAATCAATCCATGCTCCCCAACTGCATATATGCCAGTGTAACAAATTAATACAGAAAAGCTCCCCCCCCCCTTTCGTAGCTTTGCCATTGGGCGTACATCCTGATTTCAAACAACCATCTGCTCCAAAATAATAGTTTAGCCTGAAATATTTTCACTGTGGCGGACATTTGTACACAGGCATACAATACATACTGATTTCCAACTTGGCTAGCTACTACTAGTAGTACTACCACAGCATGTGTGTCAAACCACTAGCTTGAAATTGAGAATATTGGCGATATGTGAAGAACATTTTGTTCTAAGGCATATTCTAATTGGATACTGATTTTTTCAAAACTCCAGGAGCAAGCTAAGATAATTTATTTTCATAACGGATAAAACTGCATGATTCTGTTAACTATCAGGTATTTCAATTTTTGACTAAAATAAAAGAGAAAAGCAATCATGAAAAATAATGAGGGTCGAACTGTGGCGATGTCGAAGAAATTGTACTGTGGGAAGTCTTTTGGGCATAATGTTTATGGCTTACATATTGAGAGATTTAAATGGCTGATTAGATGCTTACACTGGAGGAGAAAGAGAACCATTAGAGGGGCCCTCTATTGGGCAGTGTCCATTAGAAAATATGCACTTTGAATTCCTATCGTCACTTCATGCGAAAACCCTAGAACCATTATTCGTGAAAATTGCTCCAAACCATACCATGTGTATTCAATAACTTTGTGAAGAGCTTAATGCAATTTTGTGCTATAAATAACAAATCAGTGGCGATGTAAGATGTCTCAGAGCAGAGTGAAATTTCATTTGATGTTTTCTTTTCAACTTGAAGGTGACGTAAGCTGAACGCATTTGCACTGGTGACTGGCGTAGATATAAACATGTACTATGCAAATCAAAACGCTCTTGTCTTTTCTTTGTTTCTTCTCTTGAAATTCATTTACTTATTTTCGAAGTATAAATATACTAAGGGAATGTTTTTGTTTTAATTTCTCAAACAAATGTACAATCTGTTTTAATCACCCCTCTGGTTGTGAATATGGCCCCTTGTTAATAGAATCGTGCATAACATTTGGACACATTATGAAACTAATAAGTCTTTTGCATAATGAGTTGTATAAGTGGTCATTTGTATGATGTATTGGCTGATTAGCCAGAGCTAACTGATTTACATTATTAAACAACCTTATCCCCGACAAAATACAGTAAAACCTGTCTATATAAACAGGCAACCTGCCTACATACATGTAGGCCACTTTTCTTGTTTCCCTTAGGTGGTCACTATATATACACCTATTTTTACTATATATATGTGATGATTTATTAAACTTATTAGAGAATGGAGACCAGCATTTGTGAATATATTTACTCGATGTAGCAAACAGCTGATTGACATTGGGTTAATTTAAAGATAAATATGAACAAAAATGTATTACACTTATTAGAGAATGGAGGTGGTGTTTGTGAATAGACTTCGATCATTACATTTATTTAGGTTTTACATTTAATTATACATGATGTAACAGGAACAGCTGATTGACATTGGGTTACTTTCAAGATAAATATGTTAAAGGGACTTAGTAACATTGTCCAAATCCTCAAAATAAAATTTTTAATTCTAGCGGTTCCCTTATACCTTGTTATACCGGGCGAGTTTTTCTTCCGTGTACAAAGTGAGTGCAGTGAGTTACTGAATATCACTTTGCATTTTTGCTCATTACTCGGCCATACAATGTCCATTTGACTTGAAATTTTCACACAATACCCTGTGGACATATGAGATAACAACAATATACATTGCATCAACCATTCATCAATTTTTGCACATGTATGTCAACAAAGTTACTAGATCCCTTTAAGATGTATAATTACACTTATAAAAGAATGGAGGTGGTGTGAATAAACTTTGATCATTACTTTTATTTAGATTTTGCATTTAATTATTGTTATACTGTAACAGTACAGCTGATTGGCCAGTGGGTTGTCATTGGGTGCTTTAGTAATTGACAGCTTACATGAGTCATGTAGCATTGGAGCCAGCAACGTAACATGTGTGACCTCTATGTCCCCAACAAGGGCTCTCAGCTCTGGGGGGTGTTGCATAAAAGAGTTGCGATTAATTATTAAATGCGCAAATCGGATTGGCCCAAATGCGTATGTGTTTTCTGAACATGTGTGGTCTTTTATGTCCCCAACAACAAGGGTTCTCGGCTCTAGGGGGGAGAGGGGAGGGGCTGGGGGGTGCTGCATAAAGAGTTGCGATCAATCCCAAAGTTGCGATTAATCGCAAGTAAGAAAATGCGGCTAAATGAGCAAATCTGATTGGCCCAAATGCGTATGTTTTCTGACTTGCTTTTATTCGCAAAGTTGCGATAAATTTACGAATCTGAACCACCTCTTACTTTGAAATTAGGAATTTGTAAAACCAAGGAAGGATTGAAACATGGTTCCGTAGCACTGTGAGTACCTATGACCTGGTTTGAAGCTGGGGGGGGGGGGGGGAATGTCACTCCCAACATGACTGTCTATGCAACCGCGTCCCCCCCAAAAAAGGCGTTGAAAGGGTACATTTTTCAGCTATACGGCGTCATCGACGTTTTCCTTTAAAAAGGGTTGTTTTTCAGCACTCATCGAAAAAAACACACAAAAAGGGTACCTTTTCAGGTGCATTTTGTGCCATTAAGGGTAGGTTTTCAAAGCATTACACCATTTAAGGGTGTAAACTTGCAATGGTGCGATACGCCATTTAGAGTCCATTTCAGAGGATGATGGACACGGGTGGGTAGCACTTTTGTATGAGAGTGACCCCCCCCCCCCCCCCCCCTTTGAAGGCTGCCAAGGATTGGAAACTAAATATTTAACTTTCATACACAAGTGTCCTATACATAATCTATATATTATAAAGGAGAAAAAGGAGTATGAAGGTGAATCGGATAAGGATGTGAGAGTAAATTAATGATAAGAGTATGAGAGTAAACAAGTGAGGATAAGAGTATGAAAGTAACATTTCATGTACGTTAGGTACAATTTTATTGTATACCACACTTCAAAATGAATACAGTACTCATTTATATACTCTTGTTGATTGTATGTACTTATTGGGTTCAAATTTCATTTGCACTTGTAAAAAGATATTTGATCTGCTCATATACATTTATTAGCAGACAGTTGCATATTTTAGGGTTATAATTTGTATTACTAGTAATAGTTAGCGTGGTGTGCAATACAGCATTGGCAGTACAAATTTATGGAGTTCAGGTGCTGTGCAAAAGGCGGGCTTTATAGTTGACTCTGTGGAATATACATTCAACTTCTAAATGTGTTTCGGTATTAATTAACAAAGGTAAGATCTTCTAAATTAAACTTGTTAATATTTAGTTAAATTTCAAAAGGTCTGGTTATATTTTAAAAAGATGTTATCATAATCTCTCCTTTTCAGTAGAAATAATAAAATTGATTATATATTTTTTGCTAGCTACCAATCAAAGCTATTGTGACCCGGTAAATATGTTGTCACCTTTTACCATTGTGTATTTGTTGGCATTGTGAGGAAAACTATGAACGAACAAGCATCTTTACCTACATTATATAATTGTAAAGCGCATAAAGATGATCAGGCGCTAAATAAATTGAGTATGTTATTATTACATGTATACCCCATGGATGAAAAGGATTCATAATGCTTGCTTGATAGATATAAACAATAAGACAGGACATAATTTGAAAGGAAAATATTGAACGAAAATTATGGTTTAGTGAGTGGGTTGATACAGCTGTTTGTAGTATTATCCATTATCCAATACAGTTTTTTACCAAGATCTAACTGCAAGTGCTGACATCAGCTTTCTTTTTCTATGTTTAATTATTATCAAAAATTGTTCTAGGATATAATTTAGGGAATTAAGGGCAAATGTGACAAGTAAGAGTTGGAATATAAAGAATTAAATGAGCACTTCTTTGTATCATTTTTAACTCTGATTGGTTTGATATCTTTTAGGAACAGAAATACACAACATGTTTACCCAAAGTAAAAGATGTTGTCACTAGGACTTTAACTACACTTTTAAAATGTAACTTTAACATCTTTCAAAGTTATCATTGTTTCCCCCATAGGTTCAAAAATCATTTCAGGGTTTTTCCCGTTTTATTTTGGAAATTATTTGTGAAGTTCCTGTGCTCCCTGCGTGCTTGCAGGGAGATTTCACTCTCCACTTTTGTACTACCTTGAGAGAACTATGAATTATCTTCTCTATAATCTTAAATTGTCATACATGAATACATGTACATGCACGCTCTTCATTTTTTTCTTCAGTCCATGACAGCGAAAAAATTAATATTTTTATTTCGGGGGCTCCTTTTCAGGGGCTACTTTTCCAACTTTCGGGGGCTACTTTTATCATCTCGGGGGCTACAAATTTCCGGGCTCTTTTTCGAATTCCAGGGGCTACTATTCAGCTCTAATGCTGTAAGTGATCATCTTATAAGCATTTGATCACGATCCAAACAGAAAATCCCCCTCAAAAATCCCCAAAATCTTCTCTTTTTTTTTCTTTTTTTTTCGGGGGCTACTTTTTATTTTCGGGGGCTCTTTTGGGCATTTCGGGGGTGAATTCGCCCGCCGCCCCCGTGTATTTTTTTCGCTGGTCCATGAAGCTGTATTCAAGCCTCCACACTAACTTTTTTTACTATCAGCCTGTTCGGGCAAGTACAATCATAAATGTTCAAATTTACTTAAATAATAATAATAATAATAATAATAATATCCAATTTTTATATAGCGCTTATCACGATTGATAATCATCTCTAAGCGCTTTACAATTTTACTTGCCCAAACAGACAATTTACTTGCCCACTTACTTCTTGATGGGATTTACATGTCGAATCCATATGATCCATATGAGACAGGTGTTAGAAAGGTTCTACTATGTACCACTTGCTGCAAATCCTCACATGAATGTGTTAATGTTGTTGTTGTTGTTATTTTATGGCAATCAGTCAAACTATCAGTTATTGGAGGCTTGAAGGGGGATATAATGTTGAGGACCAGGGGGATCAGAGGGTGTTAGGAGAGAAGGTCTTCTGTAAAAGAAGAGAGAAAGGAAGAAGTGGAAATGATTTGAGGAATATAGGGGTGGTTTCTTATAATTGTGTACAAGCAGTTATAGAAGGGGTTTATAGTTGTGTGGTCTACACCCGTTTGGTCTAGCACATGATGCCTGAAATGTCACTTTCCCCAAAGTGCTCCATTATTGGCGCCGAACCCTAAACCTAGCCCGTAACCTAGCTATCACTAATACCATATCATAATGTAATGGTCAGAACGTGGTATGTAGATAGATAAATGGTATTTATTAACTTTCATTCTTATGCTGGCATATACTGTATCTGTGGCAAATTGCAGTCCTGATTTGACCACTGTCTCACTTGACTGCTGCTCTGCTCTGCTCTGACCGCTGGTCTGATCTGACTGCTGGTCTGATCTGACTACTGATCTGATCTGACCGCTGGTCTGATTTGACCACTAGTCTGATCTGACTGCTGCTCTGATCTGACCTCTGTTCTGATCTGACCGCTGGTCTGATTTTACTGCAGTCCTGATTTGACCGTTTATCTGTTTTGACCAGTGGTCTGATCTGACTGCTAGTCTGGTTTGACTCCTGATCCATTCGATCGATAGTTTGTTCATGTGATCTGGAGACTCGAGATCAAAGTTTTATGATAATCTTTGGTTAAACTCGTGACTGTTTTGGTTTATCAAGTTTTATGATCAGGGATTATTCGGTCATTTTCACTTATCACCAATCAAAGAGAAGTCTTCAATGACTTTGGATTACTTTCTTTGATCAGATTCTCAATTTCTTGTAATGTTCAGCTTTTGTAGATAGTGATAGATATCACATTCTGTTTCTTCAGTGGAAATATAAAATTTTTTTGGTTGAAGCATTTGTAATTGTGGCAATTTTGTGATGGGCTCATAATTGTATCTGTTTCAGATCTCATAACAATCATGATCAGTGTTCTAATCTCACCACCAAATATATTTTTTTCAGGGACAGTTTGGCATTGTTTTGTCAGCTTTGTCATATTTTTGACCCCAATTAATTGGACTGTTTTGCAATCAAATCTTTTTACTACATGTACTAGTATTCCCATCATTCTCTGCCAGGAAATGAACTTAATTATAACTAAATAAAAAAAAAAAAGGACCTTTTAATTAAGATCAGGCAGGATCAATAGACCTTCAAATTCATGAACCGAAGAGATTGGTGAGATTTAGTACAACAAATCTCAAAGATGATCCAATTCTACTTTGAATTACCCCCTTTCCTCTCTTGGCTTCTCTCTCCAAGGCCTGTTTCTCAATTTGATTCACAAGGTTGATCGCTGGGCACCCACCAGGGGAAAAATAAATTGCAATGTTTTTCCGTAGATTCACACTTTTCTCACACAGTCTGTCCATTGGCATAGCTAGCTAGACCCATGAATTTGTACTACTACAATGGCTAAACATTTAGCTTGATTTCATTTGTGGACATATTTCTTTCACTCTAGCAGTGCCAGTGTGTAGCACAGCAGCTGATGCAGCGTACCTGTTTTATGTTTCTCTAGTGGATTTATACCGTCTTGGATCCAAGTTGAATGCACTTTCGTAGAGTGAACTGGAAACGTTACTTTTACATAGGGCTTTGATACTAGATGTATTTTGTTTGTTTTTGTATGTGTGTGGTGATCTGATTTACTTTGAGACATTACTTCTGAGAGAAAAGTGACATACTAATTAAGGTGAGATAGTTGGTTAGTCAGTATACAAATAATGCGCAGGTATGAGTGGGTCGGTAGGAATTGTTTGCATAAGGTAACTATGGAACTGTTAAACCCACGAGGCGAAGCCGAGTGGGTTTAGACTAGTTTCCATAGTTACCGCGTGCAAACAATTCCACCGACCCACGAAATACACTTGCGCATCATCTGTTTTATAGAATGGGCATTGTTACGCCCCCCAAAAAGTCAACAAATTAAAAATTAGAAAAATTACCGGATGCATGAAATAATTTTACTGGACGCATGAAATCTTTTACCGGACGCATGAAATTTTTTACCGGACGCATGATTTTTTTACCGGACGCATGAAATTTTTTACCGGACGCATGAAATTTTTACCGGACGCATGATTTTTTTACCGGACGCATGACTTTTCATGCATCCAGTACAATTAATTGTCTGCACAAATTTTGCTCTCAACCAATCAGATTGCAGGGATTTATCAACCCATTCTATAATTGGGAATATGGTATCCATGCTTCAAATGTCACGCAGATATTTTTGTTTATTATCTCAAGGTGAATTCAAGATAATACAGTGATCTCCGCTTAATGGGATAACATTCAAAGAGGTGTACCCGTTAAAGCCTGGTAAAAACTACTCAGTAAAAGCCTACCCAATTATGTGTTTTGCTATTCTAAATAAGTGGACTTTTAAAAAGTATTGTGTGCAATGTTGATATTTGTTTAGAAAATTAATTAGATCTTCCCGTTTGTTTCTCCATCCATCCAGGACATGCCGGGGTTCAAGTTGATGCGCCACTCCAAGTTTCGGCACGTCTTCGGCAAACCGTTTCGCAAGGAAAGATGCTACGATGGCATCAATATCAGCCGCAACGCACACGACAACAACTTCTGCACAGCCAACCCACTCTTTGTTGCCATCGTCACAGAGTCCGCGGGAGGAGGGACGTTTCTCGTTATTCCTCACGAAACAGTAAGTTTCATATTTTGTAAAGTGTACACCAGGCCCCATATTTATAAAGCCGTATAGCTTAAATAGTTTCATGCTAAATCTATTTTGAATGATGTGGCTAGATTGCATGATTTGTTAGTTGCTAACTTCTATTAACTTTAATATTGGATACCCGAGGCTAAAACAGCTAACCCTAGTTGTGGACTAGGAACACTGTTTGTTGCTTTATACTGAACTGTATCATTAGAAATACACTTTGCATTGTACTATAAAGCTAGGGTTTTTTATGAATACAGGGCCAGTTTCTATGAACAAATATTAACAACCTTGCTTAAAATAAAGTAGACATCCCGCTAGTGCCGAGTCAAAACATTAAAGGGATCTAGTAACTTTGTTGACATGTGCAAAAAGTGATTAATGGTTGATGCAATGTATATTGTTGTTATCTCATATGTCCACAGGGTATTGTGTGAAAATTTCAAGTCAAATGGACATTGCATGGCCAAGTAATGAGAGAAAATGCAAAGTGATATTCACTAACTCACTGCACTCACTTTGTACACAGTTTTTCTTATCTGAATACTTCGATTGTACATATCTTTGTAACGAAATGGAAATTTGAAAAACCGAAACCTGTCCCATGATTTTATTGTTAATATGAATACAACAAGGTATGAGGGAACCGCTAAAATTAAAATTTTATTTTGAGGATTTGGACAATGTTACTAAGTCCCTTTAACGTAACGTTCAAATGTGTTTTTAACTTTTAAAGACAATGTTTAAATGTAAAGTGAAATAAAAGGAATAACTCAGCACTAATCCCCACACAATGTCACTATGAAGTTCTGCTATCATATAAGAGCTTTGTAGCTGAGTGGTTAGAGCATGGATAGTAGAGCACAGTTCTAGCTATCTGGAGGTCTTGAGTTCCATTCCCACTAAATTTTATTTGCCAATTTGCGTGAATTTATTTAATTTATTCCTGGTCAGTTTCTCCTATTTTTGAAATGAATGAAAACGTTAAACAGGAAGCTTCCCATATTTTGTTATTTTTAATATTTATTTTTTATAATATTAGTGGCCACTTTTTCTTGATTCCCTTTTAGTGGGTACTAAACACATGTTTACTGTTATTGTACTTTTCTACATTTGCTGCTCAGGTGTATAAATGGGTACCTAGAATGATAGAATGTAGTCCCTTAGCATTGTGTGCACCTACTAGGTTGCCTAGCGGGAATGCTCCCTAGGGAGTGGAAAACATGCACTTTGTGTGCTGGATCAATTACAGTATGCGTCTGATGACCCGGTTAATAATATTATTGTAAAGCGCTTAGAGATGATTATCAATCATATTAGGCGCTAAATAAATAAAGAATATTATTATTACTCTAAACTAATCTACTTATCCTCTGCCTTATTTCAGGTTGGTCGCATCTTGCCGAACCACAGTAAGATATGCGGCCACTCAGGGAATGTAATGGACATAAAATGGGATCCCTTTGATGATCACATCATTGCATCGGCAGCAGAAGATGGCAAGGTATGTATTGTATGCAATGCTCAAAATTAACATATCCAGGCCTGCTACAGAAATCGTTTGACATCTAATTTTACTCGCGGCAACTAGAATGAGCAGACATTGTTTCTTTTTTTTGGGCCATCCATTTCTTTTTTGAGGTAAGCAAGATTTGTGAGTCAATTTTATTTGCCTGACTGGGCCACCAGGAAAACAAAAAGTTGATTTCTAGCATCATTTTTTTAAATATGTCACATAAATTATCAGTCCACATACCCCCCCCCCCCCCCTCCCCTTTAACCCATCCCATTCCACTTTCCAAAATTCCACTTAGCTCTTGTAGAGACCTGTATACATATAGAAACCTCAGTCTGTACTGTGATGGAGAATGGAGACACCCAACAATCCTCCCCTTTCCCCTCTCTTCAACCCCCTCCCGTTCCACTATCCCACATCCCACTTGGCTCTTGTAGATCGAGACCTGTATGCATAAGAAACTCATCAATCCTTCAAGGTGGATTTTGTACCCATATGCAGCTGAAGGATAACAAAAAAGGCAAATGACTCATCAGTCACGGCCCCCTCCCCCCCCCCCCCCCCCCCCTCAGTGGAAATCTCCCAATCATTCCCCCTTTTTATTCCCCTCTCCCTATTCCCTATTCTATACCTCCTCAGCTTTTGTTTACATTAAGGTACAGGTGGTGCAAGTAAAGCTTTTATTCTATGCAATATTTCAGAATGATACAGCAGAGATTGGTAAAGGTATGTGACATGATATGACTCACCAGTCCCCAATCACCTCCACCCCCAGTGGAGTTCCCCATTCATTCCCCCCTTTCAGCTTCCCTCCTTTCCTTTATCCCCTATTCCATACCTCCTCAGCTTTTGTTTACATTAAGGTACAGGTGCAAATGAAGCTTTTATTCTATCAATCTATCAAGATATGCAATATTTCAGAATGATACAGCAAAGATTGGTAAAGGTATGTGACATGACTCGATCACTAGTCCCCAATCACCTCCACCCCCAATCGAGTCCCTTATCAATTCTCAGCTCCCCTCCTTTCCTCTATTCCCTATTCCATACCTCCTCAGCTTTTGTTTACATCTAGGTACAGGTGCAAATTACACTCTTATACTATCTTCATATATCAAGCCTGGTATGCAATATATTTGCAGAATGATACAGCTGAGATTGGTAAAGGAATGTGACATGACTCATCAGTCCCCAACCACCTCCATCCCCAATGGAGTTCCCTTACTATAGAGTACAGAAGCCATGACGTTATAAAAACACTTTTTTCAAATTTTAAAATTTGAACTCCATTTTCCGTAAGAGCATCGATAACAATGTCCAAATACCGAAAATCAATTGAATATGTTACGTATTGGCTGAGATATGCCCATCCGAATGAATTTTACTTCAATGGGCAATCAGTGTTATAGTGCACTGGTTCATAAATTTATGAACCAGTGCACTATAACACTGATTGCCCATTGACAAAAAAAAAATCATTCGGATGGGCATATCTCAGCCAATACGTAACCTATTCAATTGATTTTCGGTATTTGGACATTATTTGTTATGCTCTGAAAATTAAGTCGAAATTTGAAAATTCTAAAAAAAGATGTTTTTGTCATCATTCCTTTCCACTCCTTTCCTCTATCCCCTATTCCATACCTCCTTAGCTTTCTGTTAACATCTAGGTACAGGTGCACATAAAGCCTCTGTACCATCTATCAAGGTGTGCAATGCTGCAGAATTATGCAGCTGAAATTGATAAGGTAATGTCACATGACTCACCATTCCCCAATCACATCCACCCCAAGTGGAGTTCCTCATCTATCCCCCCCTTTCAGCCCCCACTCCCTTTCCTCTATTCCTCGTTCCATACCTCCTCAGCGTTTGTTTACATCTAGCTACAGGTGCAAATTACACCCCTACCCCCAGTGGAGTTCCCCATCCGTTCCCCCTTTCAGCCCCCCTCCTTTCCTCTATTCCCTAGCTATTCCATTCTCATCAGCTTTTGTTTACATGTAGGTACAGATGCAAATGAAGCTTATATACTATCAATCTATTTAAAGTATGCAATGTTGCAGAATTATGCAGCTGAAATTGATAAGGTATGTCACATGACTCATCAGTCCCCAATCACCCCCCCCCCTCGAGTGGAGTTCCCCAATAATTCCCTGTTTTAGCCCCCTTCATTATATTATCACTATCCCCAAATTCCACCTCAATTATACGTTTCTGTATGTAGATCTGTACATAATATTAAACCCCTACTATAAAAAGGTAATTTATTGTACCAGTATTATACAGCAGAGATTTTCTAAGATAATGTACACAATATGTCACATCAAACTTGCATGACTCAACAGTCCCTACCTCCCCCTTGTGGAGGTCCCCAGCCGTTCCCCCTTTTACCCCCCTCCCTTTCCAAGTACTATCCCAAATTCCACTTCCACCTCATTTTTGTTGTATGTATTTATATTAGATCTGTACATATGAAACCTCTTAAATCAAAGTACTAGCTGTTGCCACTTGTTGAACAGGCGCTCTAATAGAGGATGCCATTTCTATTTGTGCACTTCTTCAAAATTTCTTGATTTGTAACAGTTTCTTATACATTTTGAACAGCCATAATGCATTTTTTTACCAACAGAGAGTACCAATAAGTTATGTCACATATCGATTCATTAGAATAAAGCTAATATGGAATTCTTGCTGTATAATATAATTCCAACAGTAAAGGCCTCCAAACCATTACTATATATAATTAAATACATATTATTGAATCTTGTAATAAACCAACAAGATCATAAAGCACACACAGTGCTGAATTTTAAAAATATAGTTTTAAGCACGAGAATAACCTGTATTCAAGATCAGCCTTCGACATCGTAATGAATTGGGCATATTCTTTAAGCCGCATAGCTGAATGAGGATGGATCGTATTTTGTCCTTTTCCTGTTTAATAATCTTCCGTCTAAAATTAATGATACAAATTAGGTCAATGAAGGTCTAACATCTCTGTTGTTTTGAAACGTAGCTACCGCCTATTAATTATAAACTCTCTGTTTATTTTTAATGCTCATTGTCTTGCACATATTTATATTTTGAGCGAGAATACAATAGGCTGCCTTGGCACACGAGCTAGGAGCTAGATGAATCCACCTTCTAGCAAGGCCATATTGTCATTGTGGTTTAAGGCCCTCCGGTTAACGGGGTAACTTTCCAGTGATTACTACCGTTGCTACGGTTACGGTACACTACATTGGGTTCTGCTGATGAGTTATGATTATGATAATAACATGATGAATCACATTTGTAAGGCCTTTAACACTCTCAGTACATTGGGGACATGGGTGTATGTTAATAACTCTTAGAGCCTTCTTATTTTACTTTGTACTGTGAGTGTATATACCCCCTCAGAATCGTTCCCTTATATGCTTGGGTTGGGGTCTATAGATAGTATGGAGAATTTATGTTACTAATGTAAAGAACTGGAAGTCTTGAAAGGTTTATAGTAGTACACCCTTTTTTAAATAACATAATGTGTGTATATTAGAATTTTGGAAAGAAATCCAAATGTGTTTATCAAAATAATGTCCCTGGCTGGCGCTAATTCACAAGGAATTTGTAAACCTGTTTGGGAAAAAAAAATTTGCAGCCTGGCACCCTACAAACTGATTTCTTACCACTATTTTGTACCTCGAAGTGTCTTCTAATTAACCTGTTATGTACATGAATTGTGCAGTCCAAGTATTAACTGTAGGGAAATGACATGATATAAGACTGTATTGGTACTGATCAAGAATGACATTCCCCCATGATATCATTGTAGTATCTTTTTAACCCGCTGCATACATAAATCATGCGGGCCGAGTATCAACTGTAGGGAAAGTACATGATATGAGACTGTTTTGGTTACGGATCAAGTATGACATTCCCCCATGATTTCCTGTAGTGCCTTTATAAAGACCACCAATAGCATCAGTCGTGTAAGAATTTTTTCTCCTTCACACCTCGTAAAATTTGGTTTGATTGAAGTCGTGCCAATCTAACCACATAGCGTGGGCAGGCATCTGTCAGCCCAATACTTCATCGTTTAACAGCTTCTAAGTATTCCGTTAAAGCCAAATAACAGTATTGGGAAAGTTTCAGAAAGTATCTTTTTTGGCCAAACTAATTGATTAGTATTGTTGAAATAGTATTACAAAGGGCGTGTGTAAAAAAATCTGAACCATAGTATCGTTAAATGCAGAAATATCAGTTGAAACGTTCGTGCATGCTGCTGACATTGGGCCTAAATTCACGGCCAGTTCGGCCCGTCTACAGCGGCCATATGTATACGCTCGTTCGCTTGCAAAACGCATGTGGCAGCATTTGCTATAAGGTTTTGCACGCAGCGAACACCCGATTTAATTTAATCTGTGGTATTAAATAAATTTGTTCTCCTTTCAAAAATTGTATTGCTCAGGTAGTCAATTTCAATGCAGTTTTTGTCTGAATCTTTACGTGAACAGATAAGTTTTGATATATATTCCTTCACATGGTTGGTGATAAAAAATGTATTTTTCATCTTTTGTGTGTGGGGCGTTCCCCAATACTGTTATTTTGCTTTAAAACCAAATCCTTTCTAGGCCTTACATTAACAGGTGGTTTAGATGCAATTGTGCACTAACCATACCTCCTTGCACTAACGAAGCTCAGTGCCTCCGTGAATTAAATACCTTGTGGGTGGGTTACTCATGTCATGCATAGGAATGGAGATGCCAACATTCTGTCTGAAAGTCGACAAGTTATCTTCATTTTATATTTGTATTTTTGTACGTTTATAATGAAATTGTGCATAGGGAATCATTGTGTTTTAATAGGCCATTGGCTTTAACAGGTGGTTTAGATGCAAGTGCACTACCGTAACTGCCTCCGTGAATTTATTAGCTTGTGGGTGGGTTTCAATACTCATGTTATGTATAAGAATGGAGATGCCAACATTCTGTCTGAAAGTAGGCAAGTTATCTTAATTTTGTATTTCAATTTTTGGATATCTGAAATGCAATTCTGCATAGGGAATCTTTTTTTTTTTTTTATAGGTTATTGGCTTTATTTTGTGAATTCCTTTTATGTAACTTTTAATGAACATTAAAATGAATAAATGAATGAACAGAAAAGCTAGGGTTTGCTAACATTGTCAGATGAGAAATTATCAAGATATGAAATTATGAAAGCATGTATAAACACTACTAATATCTTTTTATGTAACACTACTCCGAAGGGAAGTTATTTTGATTGTTATGTTGATTATCAAATGATAATTGTATCCCCCGAACCACTTCGGGGGATACTATGGATTTGGCCTCGTCGCGCCGCCGCCGCCGCCGCCGCCGCCGCCGCCGCCGCCGCGTCCGCCGCGTCCGCCGCAGAGATTTTCTTGTGAACGCTCTACAGGTCCGAGTTCTTGTCCGATCATTTTCTAATTTGGTATGAAGGTGTATTAAGGAAAGAGGATGAAGCCTATTGATTTTGGTGTGGGGCGGAGTCCTGGTTGCCATGGTAACCATGATATAAAGAAATAGTTAAGATTACCTTGTGAACGCTCTACAGGTCCGAGTTCTTGTCCGATCATTTTTTAATTTGGTATGAAGGTGTATTAAGGAAAGAGGATGAAGCCTATTGATTTTGGTGTGGGGCGGAGTCCTGGTTGCCATGGTAACCATGATATAAAGAAATAGTTAAGATTACCTTGTGAACGCTCTACAGGTCCGAGTTCTTGTCCGATCATTTTCTAATTTGGTATGAAGGTGTATTAAGGAAAGAGGATGAAGCCTATTGATTTTGGTGTGGGGCGGAGTCCTGGTTGCCATGGTAACCATGATATAAAGAAATAGTTAAGATTACCTTGTGAACGCTCTACAGGTCCGAGTTCTTGTCCGATCATTTTCTAATTTGGTATGAAGGTGTATTAAGGAAAGAGGATGAAGCCTATTGATTTTGGTGTGGGGCGGAGCCCTGGTTGCCATGGTAACCATGATATAAAGAAATAGTTAAGATTACCTTGTGAACGCTCTACAGGTCCGAGTTCTTGTCCGATCATTTTCTAATTTGGTATGAAGGTGTATTAAGGAAAGAGGATGAAGCCTATTGATTTTGGTGTGGGGCGCGGTCCTGGTTGCCATGGTAACCATGATATAAATAAATAGTTAATATTACCTTGTGAACGCTCTACAGGTCCGAGTTCTTGTCTGATCATTTTCTAATTTGGTATGAAGGTGTCTTAAGGAAAGAGGATGAAGCCTTTAGATTTTGGTGTGGGGCGGAGTCCTGGTTGCCATGGTAACCATGATATAAAGAAATAGTTAAGATTACCTTGTGAACGCTCTACAGGTCCGAGTTCTTGTCCGATCATTTTCTAATTTGGTATGAAGGTGTCTTAAGGAAAGAGGATGAAGCCTATTGATTTTGGTGTGGGGCGGAGTCCTGGTTGCCATGGTAACCATGATATAAAGAAATAGTTAAGATTACCTTGTGAACGCTCTACAGGTCCGAGTTCTTGTCCGATCATTTTCTAATTTGGTATGAAGGTGTATTAAGGAAAGAGGATGAAGCCTTTTGATTTTGGTGTGGGGCGGAGTCCTGGTTGCCATGGTAACCATGATATAAAGAAATAGTTAAGATTACCTTGTGAACGCTCTATAGATCCGAGTTCTTGTCTGATCATTTTCTAATTTGGTATGAAGGTGTATTAAGGAAAGAGGATGAAGCCTATTGATTTTGGTGTGGGGCGGAGTCCTGGTTGCCATGGTAACCATGATAACCATGATATAAAGAAATAATGCAATTGGTTCGGGGGATACATGTGCTCGGCTGCGCGACCCGCCGAGCGCGCAATTTCTAGTTTTTTTGATGATCTATTTCTTGTTTGCAGGTGCGATTGTGGCAGATTCCCGAGGGGGTCTGATAGAGAATCTGGATGAGACTATAATTTGCCTAAAGAGCTTAGTACAGGTCACAAAGGTTGAAGAAGCCTCATTGTGTTATTTTGATTATCATTATAGAATTAACATTTTTGTTGATGGTCTATTTCTTGTTTTCGATCAGATGATTTTTTTTGTTATGGTCGTATTTTTAAAATTTGTTTAATCAAACAAATATTTTTGTTTATGGTAAATTTCTTGTTTTCAATCATAACTTTTTGATGGTCCATTTCTTGTTTGCAGGTGCCATCATGGCAAATTCTCGAGGGGGGTTTGAAGGAGAATGTGGAGGAGATTAAACATAAAGGTAGTCTTCAATGGTCATGAATGGGCCTCAATTTTGAAGTTATTTGGATTGGTATTTTGATTATCATATACTTTAATAATCATTATAATTCTTTTGATGGTCCATTTCTTGTTTGCAGGTGCGATTGTGGCAGATTCCAGACGGGGGTCTGAAGGAGAACCTGGATGAGGCTAAGGTGGTCCTCAACGGTCATGAAGAGGCCTCAATTTTGAAGTTATTTTGATTATCATTAACTTTAATAATCATTATTCATTATAATTCTTTTGATGGTCCATTTCTTGTTTGCAGGTGCGATTGTGGGAGATTCCAGATGGGGGTCTGAAGGAGAACCTGGATGAGGCCAAAGTGGTCCTTAATGGTCACATGAGGAGATGCAGCGCCATCGAGTGGCACCCCACCGCCAAGAACATCATCGTCAGCGCAGGGTATGACAGAATGGTAAGAGTCAATTATAATAATAATGGTGGCTACTATATAGCGCACGCTCCATCGCAAAGGAAATTCCCCACAAATCTTTACACATTCAGGACTAGTTAGTCAGTTGTTATACTGCCATTGAACATCATCGTCAGAATGGTAAGAATTTGTCCTAACCCGTTTCCTCTTCTAAAGATAACTTAAGAAGAGCATGCCACTTCTTGAAAGCACCTCAAGGGATTTTATTTAGCTCAATGGGGTAAGAGCGCCGATCTAGCAATCGGGAGGTCTTTGGTTTGATTCCCAGGCATGAAAGCCCAATTTGTCAGTTCTTGTTGGCCATGGGAAAGGAGAGCATGGGGGTGTTGCAAAAAGAGTTGCGATTAATCTCAAAGTCGGGAAATATGCACACTTGAGCCGATCAGATTTACAAATGTAGGCGCTTTTTCTGACTTGCGATTAAATGCAACTTTGTGATTAATCACAACTCTTTATGCAACACCCCCATGTCCCTTCTTCCTCACACTTAGCAACCATTTCAGGGTGGCAAGGAAGAGGGCATCACTATAACAAATTCTTGAACCCTTAACTGCCACTCCATGACAAAAAAGGACAGCAGCAGTAAAATAGAGTTTAATTATGTGACAGACTAGACTATCCTCGACCCTAATATCATTATTCTTCAACACCTTTTCCCCAATTCGACTTTCCTTCTGCGGTTTGTTGTGGTTTTACACATTGGTTTGGGCCTCCATCCTTCAATGGGGAGGTCGTAAGTTTGTTTAAAACCCAACCTGGCTTTTCGTCCTTCAGCAAGAAACTCAGCGCTCATTAGCTGAACACTTGTAGTGGGGAACCAGTGTTTGGAGTGAGAAAGTCATGATTTGTTCATGGCCCTGTGGTCTGCTTTATAGCCATTTAGTCTATTGTCTAATTTGGTCTACTACATGATGTCTGAAACATCAATTTCCCCAGACAGAATGCTGTATGCATGCAAATGAGCAAGTTTCACCTTTTCACTAGACCTTTGCGCTTGGAGATGAATTCATAATCTTCACCACCATGGTACTGTGTGATCAAAAGCCTAGAAAAATAGAAGCAACTTATTTTATCCATACAGCCCTATGTGCTGGCAGTTTGATCACCTTGTTATGAAATGTGTTTATTACGTGTGAAGATGAAGTAAAAATTTGACATATTTACACAATGAAAACATATTTTATTCACACTTTTACAGCCTCAAATACATTAACTTCAAAATATACTGAGTGTGACAGCCAATAAACAATGTGCGATGATGTAAAAATGGGGGTCAAATGTATTATCAATACCAGGTGTATTGGAAAACTTGATAATAAATTTTATATTTCCATTAAAGGGATAGTACAGTTTTGGTCGAACAGAATTTTAGTAATTAAAACTTGCAAATTATTATTAAAAACTAATAGTAATAGTTCAATGATATGTGAATGCTAGTAAAACATATATATATACAAAGTTAAGTAACAGGGCTGTTTTCATTCAAAAGTAGCCTCTTTTATACCGAAACTGAACTATCCCTTTAACTTTGAATTGGGTTTATTGAATTAATTTTAATGATCATTTATAAAACATTGAGCATTATAATATCAAACTATATTTGTATAAGATATATTCTCCTACAACCACAACAACAACAACTCGTTAATGTCTTTACTTTGTCCTTGATTTGAATATAGATATAAAATACAGAGTATCACATACATGTATAATACCATATAAGAAAGTCTCCTAAAATGTCTCCTAAAATGACTCAATGCTCTTTAGATCAATTTATAAAGGTGTAAATATGATTTTGGGGTGTCTTGCATACCAGAGCCTGATCTTTTGAACCAGTAAATTCAGATATTTGTATAATTTACTTCCCTATTCAATTCAAGATACATAATTCTTTTGATTTCAAAACTGGGTGGGTGTTAAATATTAATAGGAAACTATAGGTGAAAAACAGGTCAAGAGGGAAGGAAGAAGGGATTATGACATTACAGGATTTGTCTTGTGAATGCCTTTTCTGTAAAGAAAGCTGGCAAAAAATGTTTGCCGAGCACTTCATGATTGACTCCCAGATTACGATACAACTTGCTGAATACAAATATAAAGTTATACAACGAGGTACAGAACAGTTTTACAATTGCATTTGATTTTTAGAGCAAAATTAATACGATACAACTTGCTGAATGAAAAAATATTAAGTTTTACAACTAGGTACAGAACAATTTTACAATTGCATAATTTGATTTTTAGAGCAAAATTAATACGATACAACTTGCTGAATGAAAAAATATTAAGTTTTACAACTAGTTACAGAACAATTTTACAATTGCATAATTTGATTTTTAGAGCAAAATTAATACAATACAACTTGCTGAATACAAATATAAAGTTATACAGCTAGGTACAGAACAATTTTACAATTGCATTTGATTTTTAGAGCAAAATTAATACAATACAACTTGCTGAATGAAAAAATATTAAGTTATACAACTAGGTACAGAACAATTTTACAGTTGCATTTTATTTTTAGAGCAAAATTATTTTAAAAGAATTGTGGAGTAGAAATCTGTGATCATGTTTATGTTTCCGAGAGAGTACATACTATGAATCGTCAAAGTTCATAGCAGTCCAAATTAAAGGGATCTAGTAACTTTGTTGACAAGTGCAAAAAGTGATGAGCGATTAATAATCAAATGTGTATTGGTGTGATCTGATATGTCCACAAAGTAATGTGTGAAAATTTCACATTAATTAGATGTTTTTTGGCCGAGAAATTAGCAAAAATGCAAAGTGATATTCACTAACTCATTGCACTTACTTTGTACACAGCTTAAATTATCCTGTAGACAGTTTAACATCTGAACACTTCAATCATAAATATCTTTTGAACGAAATGGAAATTTGAAAAAATGAAACCTGTCCAGTGCTTTTATTGTTAATATGAATATAACAAGGTATGGGAGAACCACTAGAGTTCCAAGTAAGTTTTGAGGAATTGGACAATGTTACTAGATCCCTTTAACTGATCAAAATGCCTTCTGTCCATTGACCCCATCTCATTCTCTCTCTGTTTGCCGTGGAAGCTTTTCTCCATCTTCCTCTCTCCACGGCTTTCTTTCTCTCTCTATTGTTCATATAATGCTAGAAATTAACTTGTTGTCTGTTTGTTCATGCAGTCGGGCAAGTAAAAAAGAGATTTCTCAAATAAAGTGGCCTTTTTAACCTGATTCTGCTGGCCCCAAACAAAAGAAAAATGTTGAAAAGTATGTTGGGCAAGTAAAATGTTGGATGTGAAACTTGGCCAGGGGGCCTTAACTTTTAAGCTCATGTTTAGTGGTCCTGGGCAACAGGATTCTGCTAATTTCAAGCCCTATCATAAAACTGCATTTTATGCATTTCTCTGTATGTCCAAGCCTCTTTCTCTCTCTCTCTCTCTCTCTTTCTGTCTGTCTCCACCTGTCTTGCTGGCTGTCTTCCTCTGTTAATTGCTCCTTCTCTCAATCACTCCTTCCATGTCTCCCCATCTTTCACACACCATCCTTCCTTTTAATATTGCTTACCCCCTCAATTTTGGCAGAATGGGTTCTTAATTTCCTGTTATTTGAAAAGCATTCTCCGCACTTCCTGTGTAAAGTGCCAGTGCTGCGATACCAAGAGACCAACCCACCCTACGTCTTAAAGGCATCCAATCTATTATTTTGATTATGAACATTTTAATCTTAGTATTAAAGCAGGGCTTGACATAAGCACTAGGTTGGGGCCAATAAAAATAATAGCTTTGGGCCAACAACAATTTTGTACTTGCCCAAATGGGCAACTATGACAGAATTGATTTTGCTTTTCTTTGTTTGGGGCCACCAGATTCGGGTTTCGAGTCATGGAAATTTGATTGATTTTACTTGCCCATCTTCACTACAAGAACAAATAAAAATACATTTCCAGAAGGCATCAGAGAATCTAGTGTTTTCTTGAAATTCAAGATAAAGAGATTTTTAAAAGACCAGAAAAGTAAGGGAGTTTAAGTTGTTAAGTATTAATATTGTAGTTTTCCAAATTCAAGGTAGTGTAATTGTATTCAATTTAAAGTTGTGTTATTTGAGCATTTCATTGTTGCGCTAGAATACATCTAGTGTTTACATATTACACATCATAAAAAAGAGGTGGTCAAAATTATTAAAATTTGAGTTTTGAATGGGAGTTGGACTTTGGAACTCGCACAATTTTCATTAGAGGCAAAAATAAACATTACAAAATAAAATTAATTAGGTGACCTAGCTAGCTGTCACCCATATAAGCGAGAGAAGAAGGTCATGCAAAAGACACAAAATGATCTCTTTTGTTATATTTAAAGTGAATGTGAGTACATTTACGCATAGAGGCAAAGCTATCTGAATATTTCAACATTGCGCTGTTCACATTACCCCTGAAATCATATTTGCACAGCGCCGTGCAAACAGCTGCTATCCTTACGTCAACATGAATGTGGAATCTGAATAGAACACTTGTTGCATGCACCCACTGTAATATTTGAAGCCATAACAAATATCTCCTTAAATACATAAATTTGATATGTTTTTGTTTTCTATGATAATACTGAATGATATGATGAATTTTTAATTAATATTGATTTTGAATGATGTAATATTTCAAACGTTCAAGATTAAATTATCTATAAACAAGTTATAGTATGAAATATTAAGTTAAACAATTTTAAATACCCTTTTTTCTGTATAAAAAATCAAGAAGATCTGAAGTACGCTTTTAAATTGTTGGTTTGGTTTGTTCTGGCAATATTAGCCAGAGTTATGAATGCCCCATTAAAGAAAAAAATGAATTTCTATAATTTGCTCATTTTGCTGATGAGTAGAACAATTTCTTGATTTGTTAATGTTTTTTTTATAAATTTTAACAGCCTGAAGCTGATTTCAGTTGACTGCATTTCAGCAAGCTACATTATAGTGCTATATTGGTTGAATATTAAATTCTATGACAAAAAAGAGCTGTATGTACTGGTGATATGAGTACAATGGTACTCCTCGCACGCTGAAGATGCAAATTAAGTACAATAAAAAATATCTAAAACTAGGGCAATATAATATATTATGCTGGCAGTTTGGAATGCAATAATTGGCATACAGTTCTCATATATGGGTGATCCAGATTCATTGAGGAGTAATAATTGAGGGGAAGGAAGCGGGCCATTGATGGGAATTAAGAACTTTGTAGTAATTGCCTCCTTGGCAGGTGAGACGGTGGGATTCACTGTACATTAATTATCATACCTTTATTGATCATTGCAGCACTACATCTGGTCCACCAACTGGTGTTATAGACTTATAGTGCTTATATTTGGGTGATCCAGATTCATTTGAGGGGTAATAATTGAGGGGAAGGAAGGGGGCCATTGATGGGGATTAAGAACTGTGTAGCAATTGCCTCCTTGGCAGGTGAGCTGGTTTGATCCACTGTACATTATCATACCGGTACATCATACCTGTATATTGACCATTGCAGTGCTATGTCTGGTCCAACTGGTGTACATCTTTAATCACTAGAAGCTAGTGCTCATGTGTGGGTGATCCAGATTCATTTGAGGGGTAATAATTGAGGGGAAGGAAGGGGGCCATTGATGGGGATTAAGAACTTTGTAGTAAT
Organism: Echinarachnius parma; assembly: GCA_037951105.1. Lineage (NCBI taxonomy): Eukaryota > Metazoa > Echinodermata > Echinoidea > Clypeasteroida > Echinarachniidae > Echinarachnius > Echinarachnius parma. The sequence goes on along the minus strand of JBAMJV010004891.1, from coordinate 55,147 downwards.
TGCCTCCTTGGCAGGTGAGCCGGTATGATCCACTGAACTCCGATTCCAAACCGGTGTGAAAATTCTCACATTCTCACATTATGAATTTTACTCAAAAATAAAGTGTGCAAGACTTACTGTATGTTGGCGGTTTGTTTCTAAATATTTTACTTTAATTTTCAAGTTCATAGGTTGCGATATTAGTCAGTTGGCTGAACCATAACGTGTTTATGATACTTTGTAGGAAATGGCGTTCCCTTTTCCTTTAACTTGGGCTTGGCTAAGCTTGGCCTCGACCTTGGCCTTGAGTTATAAACATGATAATGACACCAACAAAGAAGATACATGTGTTGCACGGCTCCCTGTAATGGATGAAATTCAATTTGCTTGGAATGGCATGGGTACATGCCAACGTTTCACCTCAAACATGTTATTACTGCTCAGTGCCTCTCGAACTCTATATCGTCCTCTAGAGCTCCATATGATCACCTTTAATTTCTGATCAGGGAAAACATTTATGGGCCATTCTTGGTCACGTGTGTGACCCAAAACATGACAAATTTTGAAATGGGATGCTTATATTTCAGTAAGTATGAGACTATAATGATTTTTACTTCATATGTGACTTGAATATGGTGTAGTCTTTCAAACTTAACACAAAAGATTTTATAAGGATAACGTAACTCAATGTCAGAGGTCAAATGGCATGGGTCACGTGTGTGACTTCGCACGGAGCGCTTTTTTCATAACTAAATTTCATTTGGAAAATTCTTTAAAATATGAATAGCTATAATGTTCATCTCATTACCAGAGAAGTACTATACATTTGTAAGTACAACAATAGCAATGAATGAGAATTATATCAAACCGTTGTTTTTTATAGTACTTAATTATGTGGCAACGTCTGGTCACGTGTGTGACATTTTGGGGTGGTCACGTGTGTGACATGTACAATATGAATGGAAAAATGGGAATTTTATAATATCGGGTTTAGAAAAGAATGAAAGGTTGAATTTTTACAAAGTTGGTATCAACCTGTACAGGAAAGTGAGAAGAATGAGCTTGCTAATTATCCTTTTGATATCTTGATTATTTTCTGAATTATGATTATTAGAAAAATATTGAAATATGTAAATTTATGCAAATGAGTAAAAAAGTTTCATTTTAAACTTCAAATCATGTATTTCATGAAACTTTACACATGGATCATTCCAAAAATGGAACAAAACTACAGAAAAATAAAACTTCAATTTTTCCGAAAAAGTTTCACTTTTCAAAGAATGGCCCTTATGTGTGATTAATTTTGTAGGCCCTTTTTTCCAAACTTGCTTGCATTAGGATATATCACTCTAAAATGTGTTTTTTCATCATTGAAGCCTATGAGAATGTTGGGGGCTCTCTTAAAATTAAAATAGGAGGGTTTTATGGGGCATTTGGGGGGGGGGGGGGGGGGAGGAGAGGGTAAATTGCCCTGAACTCCTTTGTAGCAATCTTCTTTTTTTTGGTCAATTCTTTCTTATTCTTGCATTTGTTCTCTTTACCTTTGTTTATTTCTAAATGTTGCCATGTATTTGTTCTTCTCGATCCCTATCTTCATCTTCATCTGTTTTCTACCCAATCCCCTCCTCATTCCTTCCTAAGTTTCTCTCAATCTTTGACCTTTTCTTTCTGTCCCTCCATCTCATCCTTCCTCTCACTTTACCGCTTACCTTTCTCCATCTTCTTTTTGTGTTTTCCTTCCATCTCCTTCTTCTCTCCCCTCCTCCTTTCTTCCTTTATTATATCACCCCCTTCTTCCTCCCATCCTTGTATCTCATACCTTATCCTTAGTACTATCTTTTAGTCCTTATTGTCTTTTGGATGCTATATATCAACTCAATGGGAAATGTCAAATCTTATAGGCAAGGGGTAATGCTAATCAGTAACCACTTTTCAGTTGACAACATTTTCCCTCTCTGAGCAGACTCCTTTTTCAGCACCTCTCCCTTTTTTCCTCCCTTCCTTTATTTCTTGCAGTCTAACCAGTCGTTTGACTCTTATTGCTATGTTCCCATAAATTTCAATTATCGTTTGCCCTCAAGTGTTGCAGTTGTCTGCACTCATGAATAATGATACAGAGGCCCAGGGTATAAATAATGTTCCTTTCTATGACCTTGGACATACACACTAGCATTGAACCTAAATAATGATACATGAGGCTGGGGTATAAATAATAATCCTTTCTATGACCTTGGACATACAAATTAGCTTTGAGACATAACCTTGAGTATGAACCTATGAAGTGCTTTCACTCCCCCCTTGGGGTATATAACTGTTATATGCCAACTTTTGGACTGTAGGACATATGACCCGTGTGTAGATGCATAAATCAAAATAATGATTTCATGCACTTTTGTCCCACATAGAGGTTGCCAATATTACTGCTAGTTTCAGGTTTGCCCGGCCAAGGGCGAATATAATGTGTAAGAACGATCAAAGACCCCAATAACTGTACATTACATGATTGAAAATTCAGGAGGAACGCTTTATGTCGACGCTTGTTTAAATATGCCTGAATCCCAGCTGTACTAATACGGATGTATCAGTCAATCTGATTTAAATGGCCAGTAAGCCGAAAGGTTCAGTATTGTGTAGACAATTGTGTTATATTATGTGATGATCAATCAGAACAGTATACAAGCTAGAACGTAACGATTATTAAGAAGGAATGCTAAATGATGACGACCATCTAGCAAAGCAGTCAGTATACGGAATTATATGAAAATGAAAAATAAGCTATATAGTATGAATTAAGGCTAGTCGTGATGTGAATGTGACAATCACTTCAGGCAAGATATTGCCTTAGAACTGTACACATGCAGTAGGAATGCCAAAATGCTGATGATGAGCGAGCATGCAAGCCTGGCAGTAATGAAACAAATAGTTCAGTTCAAGCTTGATATAATCACCACATATACCAGCTGAATCAGTATGGAGGTGGCAGCCAGCTACCATGATTCATGTATCCATTTTATAACCCCTTCAATCTTCTCAGTACATGATATGTAAAGGGTTTTGACTTTAATTACAGACTATATTGAATATATTTTTTACAATGTGCATGCCATGACCAGCTAGTAAGGCAGTGAATGAAATAAAATATTCAGTTTGTGCAGTGTAGCTTGATTTATCATCACATATCCCAGCTGAATCAGTATGGAGGTGGCAGCCAGCTACCATGATTCATGTATCCATTTAACCCTTTCAAGCTACTCAGTACATGATATGTAGAGGCTGTTGACTTAAAAATAATACAGACTAGATATTGAATATATTTGTACAATGTGCATGCCATGACCAGCCAGTAAGGTGGTAAATGAAATAAAAGTTCAGTTCATGCACAGTGTAGATTGATTAATCACCACAGATCCCAGATGAATCAGTATGGAGGTATCGGCTAGCCACCATACCATGATTCATGTACCCACTCAACCAGTGGTGTAGCTTCGTCAGACTGGGGGGGGGGGGGGGGGGGGGGGGGGTGCGCACACTCTATGTATTTCTTTATTTTGTAAAGGATTGCCCCCTTATGTTTTTATTATTTATTCAATTATTGGTGGTCAGGGAGTGCCCCCCCCCCCCCCCCCCGTGATTCGGTGATAAAATATGAACTCAATATTCATTTTTTTCACTAGGTAAACAGTGTTCGTTTTCTTTCAAACTTTCACAAATCTTTCAATTGTATTTTACAATGATATTGATATAGGATTGAAGTCTCAAATGTCATTTTGTGCAATATCTGACACTTTACAGGTATCACTTTAAACTATTGAAAGAACAATATAACTGTGATTTTATCAATTTGTATTTACTTATAAATATCATTTTGATGCTGGTATTACAATCGAGTTGTGTTTTTGCAAAGTGAACACTTGCTCGGCCGCGAATGTGTTTTTGTGTCGCTTAGCGCGAAATATCAACCACACGAAAAATAACAATGTTTACAGTATTTCATTATGTCTGTTCACTAGACATAAACAGATTGTCACTCACCCATCTCCTGAAATATGGCCTTTGTGATATCTGATGATCTCTCGATTAAAGTTACAAAAGCACACATTTTTCTTTTCATGAGAATGCAATAATGCAGATATTTGCCTTCATGTTTTGATATAGAACATTCATGTTGTAGAAGCAGTAAGGGGACAATGACCCCCCCCCCCCCCCCCCCCCCATGTGCCACGAAAGGTCTTCAGTTTTTGAACAGCTTTTAAACAAAACATCCAGGATCATGGATGGACAGTTCACAGTTGTTTTCTGTCAAGTAACAAGGAAAATGGACAGCCTATAAAAAGGGTATGATTAGTCATAGTCTCATACTTATTCATCATTCAAGATAGACGGATGACATATGTAGCAAAATGTGTCGATTTGTTAATAAATATAATGTTGGCTACTTAGCACACAGCAGAGCTGCCAAGTAGTATTTTTTAATGTAAATATGGCATTACAACTTTTAAGCAATAAATATGAAAAAAATCTAGCAGGGATCAGGTTAAAATAATACTGTCAGGCTTGCCAGCAGTACAGGTGAATGAAAGATTATCATCCCAAAGTCTTTAGCAACTTTATATACTTTTCTCAACAGCCGCTCATCTGGGATACGAACAAATCATGATCAGTGATAAGTAGCTCTTCTTTGTAGCTCCTGATCTGGAGTGTGAACACGCCAACATGGCCGAAGTAGCAGTCAAGATCAACTGTCCTTCCAGATTCTGCTCAGCATTTCATTTTGCTGGAAAGAATGAGAGATCATGTTCACACAAAGTCTCTCATCATCTTTCTTGAATATCAATCGCCCTTTTAATTTTCATCCACAGGTCCTGATTTGAAATGCGAACACAGCCAAGATAGCAGTAAAGAAAAAGTGTGTAATTCTGATATCTTGTACGGGAAGGAAGATCGTGTTCACACAAAGCGTCTAAACTTCTTTCTTAAAATAATTGTACTCTCTCTTAAATGTTCATCAACGGGTTCTGGTTTGGAATGCGAACACAGCCAAGATAGCAGTAAAGAAAAAGTGTGTAATTCTGATAATCTTGTTCAGTATTAAAGGCAGATCATGTATACAGTTCACACAAAGTTTCTAATCGTCTTTCTTTCATTTTTTTGTTCATCCACAGGTTCTGGTTTGGAATGTGAACACAGCTGAGATAGCAGTGAGGATAGACTGTCATCCGGATATCCTTTTCAGCATGTCGTTCAACTGGGATGGAAGCAGACTCGCCACAACCTGTAAAGACAAGCACATCAGAATCATTGACCCTAGGACCGGGGAAGTCACACAGGTAAGTCACTATTCTGTCTAATGCAACTACAACTTTTTTTTCTTCTTCAAATTATTTTAAAAAGAAACATTTTCACATTTTTAAACGTACAGAGACAACGTTTAAACGTAAATCCGACCAAATCATACCTAGTAATTTTGCAAAAAATTTGCAAAAAAAATGATGAAAAATAGGGCTGAGGATGCAGCAGAGAGCATCTAAGCTGGACCGATTCTGCAATGGACTTTGCGCTCGAGATGTGCGCTTCATGCACACTATTTGCTGAAAAATATTTTTCAGGCCCTGAAGGCAATCGCCACTGGCATCCCAGCTGCAATCAAACCTGTCTTTCTAGCGGCCACCTGTCTATAGCAGGCAACCTGCCTATAGTGGCCACTGGAGAGGTCACATAGGTAATTCCCTATTCTAAAGTCCCTGTCACACATACCCATGAAGCCTAGTCATAAGAGCCACGTACAGAAAATTTGAGAATGATTATCTTGTGGCGCTGTAAATACCCTGTAATATGCGGGCCGCGTAAAGCCACAGAATAGCCATGTCAGTCGACAGGGCTGAATTTATGTGGTAGAGTTTTGAACATTTTAAATTGTCAGCTCTGCCTTCCCATTATACATAGACTCAGTACTGCCACATATTGTCAGGGAATAGCTTGGGCTACTATGATCCCCATTGAGTTGAGATGGTGCACAATGTAATTGCACAGGTTAGAATTGTACCTGATGAGCAAGAGTTAATAGTTGCACTACAGAGCTTTGATAGAATCCCTGTATTGAGCACTCTATAAATGGAATCTATATAATTATTATTATTTCAAACATACACTTAGGCAAACTGACCAGAAATATATAATATACATGAAAAAGAGCAAAGAAAATCGGGTTTCTCCAGGATTCGAACCCGAGATCCCGAGGTTTGCTAGACCAGTGCTCTACCAACTGAGCTAAAGAAAGCCCTGGTGCGGTGTTCATCCTGGAAACCCCTTAGCTTTTCATTGCTTGTGTGGTCAGAAGCTATTTTTTATTAGCATAAAATGTTCATCTCAATATTGCCACTTATCTTTCTTGTTTGATTCTTTGAATCTTACAGCAAGGCAAAGGTCACCAGGGCTTCAAGAGTTCAAAGTGCCTCTTTGCTGGGGACACGGGGCGACTCATCTCGGTCGGAGCAGACAGATCATCGGGAAGGGAAATCTACTTGTGGGATCAGGTAAATACAGGTTTCTGCTTTTAAACTTTTCTGCTTTAAAACTTTCAGTATGGAGTTTATATGTACAGTAAGTGCTTTTTAGCCGTGTAACTTTGTGTAGCTTTCAAGTCATTAAAACATTCGTACAAGTGGATAGCTTAATTGAATCTTTGCTGGGAACACGGGGCGACTCATCTCAGTAGAACATGGGAGAGGGAATCTACTAGTGGGACCAGGTCAATACAGGTTTCTGCTTTTAAACTTTCAGTATGAAAGTGCTTTTTAGCCGGCATGTAATTTTGTGTATAGTTTCCAAGTCATTAAAACATTCATACATGTGGATAGCTTAATTGAATCTTTGCTGGGAACACGGGGCGACTCATCTCAGTAGAACATGGGAGAGGGAATCTACTAGTGGGACCAGGTAAATACAGGTTTCTGCTTTTAAAATTTCAGTATGAAAGTGCTTTTTAGCCATGTAAATTTTGTGTATAGTTTCCAAGTCATTCAAAACATTCATAAATGTGGATAGCTTTGTATCTTGGATAGCTAGGGACACAGGGCAACTGATCTCAGTTGAACATGTATCTTTGCTGTAGAAAAAAGGTTGCCTAATGTCGGTAGGACCAGTCAGATATTCTGGGAGAAGAAACCTACTTGTGGGATCTGGTTCATATATAGGTTTCTTTTTTAAGCCTTTCAGTATCCTGACTCTCAATCTTGAACATTTCTTATACAACTTTTTACTTGTGGTAATCAGGGTAATCAGGTAATGTAGGTTTCTGCTTTAAAGCTTCATATGTACATGTATATGTTGGTGTTAATGTTAATGTATCTTTGCTGTAGAAAAAAGGTTGCCCAATGTCGGTAGGACCAGTCAGATCTTCTGGGAGAAGAAACCTACTTGTGGGATCTGGTTCATATATAGGTTTCTTTTTTAAGCCTTTCAGTATCCTGACTCTCAATCTTGAACATTTCTTATACAACTTTCCACTTTCAATTTTGTGCAATCTGTCTTATTATTTCTTTTTGCTTGTAACATGTATCTCGTTAAAATGAATTGAACTTTAATTTCATAATTGCTATTTGCATTTGTTTGTTTTGTTTCCAGGACAACCTGAGTGCACCAATCACCCATGTGTCACTGTTTGCTGGAACAGGGGTGCTCTTTCCATACTACGACCCAGACTCAAACATCCTCTTTGTAGCCGGCAAAGTGAGTACATCATACACTGTACATGATCAATAATTGTTACGGTTATTTGATAATAGCGTTATTCATGCGAGTATAACTATTATTACTACCCTGCTCAACGGATACACACTGCAATCCTTCCTGCACACACGAGTGCAAATTTTCCACTCCTTAGAGAGTAATCCAGCCAGTCGTCTGTTAAGCACATACAGTCCATCCAGGACTTGTCCCGAAAATGGTGAATGGAGAATGTATGTTATACCAGAATCATACAGTCTTGAAAGGATTAATCTTCACTGAATCCAACAATTCACACAAAGATTAGTCAATATCCAAAAAATAGTAACATGATCATGCCAGTATCTTGAATTTTAAAAAAGCCACGTTCGGCTCAAAACTTTCCAAATTATGGAAAACCACTCAGAACAAATCATAACAAGTCTGGATTATAAGTAAACCATGTTCAGCTCCAAACTTTCCAAATTATGGAAAGGCACTCATGATCTTCTAACTAAACCAGTTTCTTTTATCAGCCCCTATTTTAACTGGCTCCCTCATTCTTTGTTATATCTCTCTACAGTGTAACAATCTCTTCCCTTGATCCATTTCCTCTTGCCCTTTTTTGAGGATCAGGAGGTTCTAGAATGTTTAACTACAAGGTCTTGTCAGAGAACCCACACATCTTCACTGGCAAGCCCCCTACCATCCATTGGCTACACCATCCATTGACTACACCATCCATTGGCTACACCATCCATTGACTACACCATCCATTGGCTACACCATCCATCGGCTACACCATCCATTGGCTACACTGTCCATTGGCTACACCATCCATTGGCTACACCATCCATTGGCTACACCATCCATTGGCTACACCCCAACAAAATGTCACAAACTCTTCCCTCTAAGCATTTTCCTTTTCCCCACTGTTTTCTTCTCACCAGGGTGACTCCAGCATCCTGTACTATGATCCTCTCAGAGAAGATCCACCCACATCTTCTACCTGAAATAGTCCCCTTATCAGCCTCTTATACTTGCTACCCCATTCTTGGCTATGTCCCTTAACACCAATGGGAACTAATGTTTCTTTTCTTTTTCTTCTACTCTTCAGGGTGACTCCAGTATACTGTACTACGAGATCCTCTCGGAGAAGCCCCACATCTTCTACCTGAACCAGTTCCAGTCTTCGGGTCCACAGAGAGGTCTGGGCTTCATGCCCAAGCGAGGCATCGACATGAAGATCAACGAGGTTGTTCGCTTCTACAAGCTGCACGCCAGCAAGAACCTGTGCGAACCCATCTCGATGATTGTACCCAGGAAGGTATGTACCCTTGAAAAAATTTATCATGGTATAGTACCACGGTATACCATGGTAAAACCATGGCACGGTATAATACCATGGTGACACGGTATATTGGCCCAGGTTCTGTACCATGGTATACCGTGGTTATACCATGGTAATACCATGGTTAAACTACGGGTACCACGATATCACAGTGGATACTATGCTTTGGTATGGTATAACCATGGTACTACCGCGGTAATACCATGGGTGCCATGGTACTACCATGGTCAAAATATGGGTACCATGGTATTACCATGGATTCCATTGTATTACCATGGTACTACCATGAAAACCATGGTTTTACCATGGTACTTTTTTGTAAGGGTAGAAGAAGAAGAAATGAAGGGTTAAAATGCAGAAAAAAAGGCCAATAATTATGACCAATTTGAGATAATTGATATTAATCCTGCTAAGCAGTTTGTCTTAACCCTTCCATGGATGTTAGTAAAAAAAACTCTGACCATATTTGAATGATTGTACCTAGGAAGGGACAAATTATATTTAAAAAATGTTCTAGACATGGGAAATAAGCAACAATAATATGTTTTGTATGTATGAGAAAATCAGGATGTAATTTGTGTTTACACAACTCATACCCAGCTGTGTCCCAAACTTTCTTCATTGACTTGTTTGCTTTAATATCAAATATTTACTCCTTCACCATCTAAATCTTCAAATCTTATTAAACTCATTTTATGTTTTATTGCCCTTCTATCTAGGGAGATGCGTTTCAGTCAGACCTGTACCCAGACACAGCCAGTGACATCCCAGCTCTGTCAGCCGAGCAATGGCTGTCTGGAATGGATGCCCCTCCAAATCTCATGTCACTTGGAGGAGTCCCCAGAGCCATTAGCGCATTCCCTCCAGCCCCCACACCCGCCAAGGTCCCCCTCAGGGAAGCAAACATCAAGAACTCTGAAAACATTCCAAAGAGATCCGCATCAGTAGCAGCTTCATCATCGTCGTCATCGTCGATATCGATGTCCTCAACGACAACCACGATGATAGGCAACAAACCGACGGCCATAGTAACTGGGGTCAACAAGTCCGACCCTGAGATCCAACCCATGAGTTTTTCAATGTCTGAGAGCCTGCCCGTCTTTGAGAAGGAGAACGTGAACGTGAACATTCGGCGGGAGGACTCCGAGACAAACTCCATCAAGGAGAAGTCAGAGCGGGAGCCGACGGAGAAGGACATTGTGATGAGCTCTGCAGGAGAGGCGCAGAGGAGAGAGTCTTCACCGGCCAGGACGTCCTCCCCGGCGAGGCAGTCGCTGTTCGCCCAGTGGAAGACACGAGAGGCCGAGAGCCGCAACACGGGGTCCTCCCTACCATCAGGGGGTGGATTCTCGAGGGGAGAGAGCAAGAAGCTCAGGGATCACCCCTTCCAAGACCAGTATGAGATGGGCAGCCGATCGTCCAGCGGCGAGATCGAGATCGTCCCACAGGACGAAGTACGGACAGAGTTGCAGCTCCAGTCTAACAACAGGCCCTTCAGGTCACCACTGTCATCAACCGCTTCGGACGACTTTGCGGTCGAGCGCTCGCTGAACAAGGAGGGACGCGAGGTCATCCGGATCAACATGAGCCCGTCGAAGACCGCTAGTGGCAGCGGGAGTGGCTCAGCACCAGCGTCAGCGTCAGGATCAGCCACCAGCTCTCCCTCCAGACGTCCACCAAATGTCTCAGACAGCTCCACCAGGAGACAGTTCAGCGTTTCCAGCAACGAGCCACCGAGGGCGCCATCCCTAGCAGACAACAACAGACGCAGTGTGAGCGTGTCGGAGGACAGACCGTACCAGTCCTCCATTGCCACCACCATGGCCAACAGGTTTAGTCTGGGTAGCAACGGGATGGAGAGGAGGGACCTGACTGATGAGCCTCTGCTTACTTCAAAGGACATGGGCATGGACCAGGTCAGTCAAATCACCAACTAAAATAAATTAATCAAAACAGAGTATCTATAACTATTAGAATTAATCATATACTGTAAACGTGGTAATGTTTGCTGTGTATTAATTTTCGTGGATTTTGTGCTGAAGTGGGCGTCCGCAAATATTAAAACCTGCGAATATGAATGTGCCATTTGCAAGGCGTGGGAACACTTGCTCGGACGCAAAATGTTTAAAATCTGCGAAAGTGTTTTTGTGTCGCTCAGCGCGAAATATTAATCGTACAAAAATAACAACGTTTACAGTACATTATTATTCTTTAATCCTAAGTGAAACCTTTTAATAACGAGCTCTGTTATGACGAGGTACCTGATATAGCAATGTAATTTCACAGGACAGGGTTCTATGTACAGTATATTATTATTTTAAAGCCCTGATATAAGATATCTGATAATAACAAGAGGAATTCTACTGGCCCAAGGTGCCTGTTATAATGAGGTGTCACTGTACCATGTTCTCCCTTCAAGTAATTCACCATGTATAAAGATGAAGCATGTCTTTAGTGAAACCTCTTTTTCTCTTGAGAGCTATGATGATCTTTTCTTGTAAATCATCAAATGGTCTTAATTAAGTTAACTCGTGATTCAATTAAGAATGTATTACTTTAAAATGATTTAGAACTAGTCTATTATTGTATTGACCATTTCTTATTTTATTTTCTTCTCTGCTGCAGTTGCGCAAAGCCTACCTGAGGCAACAGGAGGATATCAAACAACTCAAATCGAAGATCCTACTCAAAGACCAGAGGATACGACAACTAGAGAGGGAGTTAGAACAGGCAACCAACGAATCAAACGCTTAATGACAACGGTCTTTGACCGTCTAGATAAATTATAGAGACAGTTAATATCATCATCCTTATATCTGAGGCAACAGGAGGATATCAAACAACTCGAGTCCAAGAGTCTGTTCAAAGACCAGCGGATACAACAGTAGTAAAGAGAGCTAGCACAGGCAACCAATATATCATTATTTTTACTTCTACTGATGATGATGATGATGAATGTTTTTATTGTTGCTGCTTGTAGTAAGTCCAAGATTCTGCTCAAAGACCAGAGGATACGACAATAAGGGAGAAAGCTAGAACAGGCAACCAACGAATCAAACGCGTAATGACACCAGTCTTTGACCATCTAGGTAAATTTAAGAGACAGTTAATATCGTCATTGTTACTTCTGTTGATGATAATAAATGTATTTATTTTTGCTGCTTGTAAAAAGTCCAAGATCCTACTCAAAGACCAGAGGATACGACAACTAGGGAGAAAGCTAGAACAGGCAACCAACGAATCAAACGCGTAATGACAACGGTCTTTGACCGTCGTGATAAATTAAAGAGACAGTTAATATCATCATTGTTACTTCTTCTGATGATGATGATGAATGTTTTTCTTGTTGCTGCTTGTAATAAGTCCAAGATCCTATTCAAAGACCAGAGAATACGACAACTAGGGAGAAAGCTAGAACAGGCAACCAACGAATCAAACGCGTAATGACAACGGTCTTTGACCGTCGTGATAAATTAAAGAGACAGTTAATATCATCATTGTTACTTCTTCTGATGATGATGGTAAATGTTTTTCTTGTTGCTGCTTGTAATAAGTCCAAGATCCTACTCAAAGACCAGAGGATACGACAGCTAGAGAGAGAGCTAGAACAGGCAACCAATGAATCAAATGCGTAATGACACCGGTCTTTTACCGTCTGGATTTATTAAAAGAGACAGTTAATATCATCATCTTTGTGTCTTCTTATGATGATGATGATGAATGTTTTTCTTGTTGCTGCTTGTAATAAGTCCAAGACTCTGCTCAAAGACCAGAGGATACGACAACTAGGGAGAAAGCTAGAACAAGCAACCAACTGTCAGAAAATTTGTGCGCTTCAACCAATCAGATTTGCGCATTTAGAACACATGATCTGACTTACAAGTAATTGTATCTCTTTCTGCAACGGTGCCCTGATGATACAACAGCTCGATAAGGAGTAATAACAGTCAACCAAATATGTCATGTGCAATTCTTGTGCATAATATCAATGGGCATTTCAAATTCTAGACTTCAATATATCAAAATATCATGTCAAATCCACTGAATGTAATTTTTTGTTTGTACGAAGTCTGTTGAGGTTTGCCTCTGACAGAGTGGAACGAATATAGGTCAATTGGAAATAATGGATTTGGGTTTCAGCTGATTTTCTAATGTCAAGTTTATTTTTAATTCAATATTGAAATAATGGCATGTATTTTCCTTATCTACTCAAACCAAAGATTTTAGAATACTTTGTTTTTTGTATGAAATTCCTCAGTGATTCTTTCATATTTGTTGAACTGTTTTGTTTTTAGATGTTCTGTTTCAGTCACTGTTATTAGGCAACCAAACTTAGCAAAACTGTGCTAATGTTATATCACATACATGTACACGTATATGTAGGGTTTTGAGTGGATGTATTGCTCAGTTTGTGTGCATGATGCATTGAAAATTGATGTCTTTCTATAAAAAATTTCTATGAAATGTTTTCATAACGGAAGAAAAAGAAAATACAGTATACATTGCATATGTATGTATATTTGATTTGTTGTTGCTGAAATGTTGTGAAATAGGATAATCATGTAATTTTGTTGATATCTTTTGCCAAATCTGTGGGTTGATTATACCTAAAAATAGAAGAACATCTCAAATTCTCAAATGATTTACATAGTATGTGTATATTAACCCAGGGATTCTTAAAATATGCTTGAAATATTTATTTGCCATAATTTTCATATTTCCTTTTTTTTTATTCCACGACATTCTGTTAGATCAATTACCTTTATATCATTCCATGTTACTTTATGCTAATGTAGTGAATAGCTTATTATTTAAAGGGTTTACTAACAATTTAGATGCTAGAACCAATTAGGTTAAGAGGAATTTAAACATAACTGATTTGTTTACATGCCAATGTGTGTTGATAATTATTATAAAATTTGATTTTTACTACCACTGTGATTATCAGTAGGTTGGTTGGTTGGTACATGTAGTTTGGTAACATAATTTGTAAGATGATACTGACTCAAAGTTAATTGAACTTATTTTACAGACATATGTGTTAATTTTAGAATTTATACATAGCATATTACCATGACATAGTGTACTATAATACACACTTTTAGGTAAAACTAACATGAGGCAAAAAATGAAATATTTCCTCTCAAGAAAACATTTTAAACAATTAAAAACAATATATATTATTAATATGTACTTTTTGTTTATGTCTTGTAAAAAATTGTGCTTTTTTTTGGTATCAAAACTATGTTCTTAAATTCATGACTATTTTATAGACTAAATGTTATATTATAAGTACGGTATTGTTGGGGGCATGATCAACACCCTATTTGTGAACAACCTTCAAATTCAAATTCAAATTCATTTTATTTCCACAACTTGAATTAAAAACATACAAAGAGAAAGTATACATGGTAAAAAACAATGCATAACAACAATAACAGGTAAAATACATCAAATATAACAAAGGAGGTAATACAAGAAGTAAATTCACAGTGTGGAGGGAGGAACAAAGGCCATTGACCTGTCTCAGGCTCCTCCCCGGAGTTAAGTACAACATAAAACAGTAAATATACATTGAGTAAAATGAATAAACACATTGATCACACACACACACACACACACACACACACACACACAAACAATCAAACCTTACCAAACTTTACTTTCTTAGAATCATTTAAGAATGAGATACGTACATGTATGTATTTTAATTATTTGCATAATGATGATAATTTGATGAAAAGGATGAGAAAGATTCATTTCCCTGGGTCATATGATGTATCTCAATTATTTGAATAATGATGATAATTTTAAGGTGAACATGTATTTAAAGTGATGTTTTAATAGTATACAACCCCAAAGAGGCAGACACACATTAAAGTGAATGCAATGAGTTTAGTAGTGAATATCACTTTGCATTTTTCCTCATTACTCGGCCATATAACGTCCATTTGACTTGAAATTGTCACACAACACCCAGTGGACATGTCAGATAACAACAATATACATTGTATCAACCACTCATCACTTTTTGCACATGTCAACAAAGTTACTAGATCCCTTTAATGTCTTTCAGCTGTACTCACATTATTTTTTTATTGTATACTCTTGCACCCTAATTGTTTGACAAATAAATAGCTGTCATAAATAAATGATTACGGTATGTTTAATAATGTTGATGACAATGTATAATTATCACTTTCCACACCCAACATTGCCATCTAGTGCATTCCAATTATTTTAATCTGTTCTGAAAACAAAATACAATAAATGTTAGCATTCCTCTTTTTAAATCATGAATCATTTTGCTGGGTTAGAACATTCCCTTTCTGTATGTTGATACTGTGTGAAATTATTATATTGAAGAAAAAAAAAGCAATTCTATAACATACTGTAGGACAACAGAAGGATTGTTTCCCATGGTATAAACAATGATCAGACATTCCTACTAGAAAATATTCCAGAAGTTTTTTAATTTGTTTTAAAACTGTTTTCCTTTAGTTTCAAATTAGTCTCACTAAATTGGTTGCGGATTATAAGTGTGCATGTGTCTGTGGGTGTTTTAAAGAGTAAATCCATTTGCCTTCTGATAATAAAGGCATACATTTGCATTTTATATCATTACCTGGTTAATATGTAGCATCTACAATACCAGAAGTGAAGATTGTTTGAGACTTTAACAGCCAAAAGTAAGCATAAGGTTTTAAAACCAAATACAGAACTAACCAAATGATTATGAAAACTCATGTGATCGTTTTTACATATTTATGTAACATCATTATGTTAAGAATAATTGCACAAGTTTTAATCCATGTATTTTATATTTTGTAAATGTGAATGTAAGTGTTGTAAATAGCCCTCAAAGATATACATTATGTGTATGCCAGTTTTTACAAACATTTAAAAAGATCTTTTTATAATTAAAGATATTCTTTTAATGTTTTAAATTGTACTTGCTTCGTGAAAAGAAACATGTGCTTCACAAATGTGGAATATACTGTGTTTTGAATATGTTGTTTCTATACGTGTGTAACGTTTTATCACTGTTGTTTTGTGTAAATACATAAAAGTGTTATACATTTTTATTAGAAAGAGATTGTGTTTATGCAATATTGTCAAGTGTGTAGCTCATGTGTGTATATGTTTAGACCGCATCATATATATGTGTACAGGTATCTGTATAATTACTAAAAGAAAATGTTTAAAGCCATAGTTATTTTACTATATTTTGCTGCTTCGTGCTAGAAAATTATTGATTATTTCAAAGCTATAACATTTATATTCTTTTATTATTATTGAATCTGAAGAATTATGCTTGAACATCGTTATAAAGCTGTCCCTCGATAGTACATTGTTGTAAACCAAATTTCTCTGTTTTTGGACCAGTTTGGAATGACATTCAGAACAGTATATCTCAAATAGCAAAACTATCCTACTATTCCATTCCGAACTTGGTCGGCATCATTTCGTTTCCTGCAAGTACCTACCGGATGTCAAGCAGATAGGACACAGAATGATATACAGTGCAGTGGGACAAGGCCAGTAGGCTTTGCAAATTTTTCTTCCTCCATCTCCCCAAAGGGATTGAGAAAATTTTCTGTATGATGCATTTGTGTCTATAGAGTACAGAAGCCATGACGTCATAAAAATCGTTTTTTGGAATTTTCAAATTTGAACTTCATTTTCAGAAAGAGCATAACAAATCATGTCTAAATACCGAAAAGCAATTGAATATATGATGACACACGCAGTACCCTGGGGTACCGTTGTACCCCGGTATCCCGCGTTGTGTAGCGCCATCTTGTGTCCACTCGAAGAACAACCGTATTGCGTTGTGCGTGCAGTGCAGCGCGCGCTTGTATGCACGCTATACCCCAGTACAGCCCTAAAAAATAAATAATTAATTAAACAAAATGGCGGATTTTTGTTTGGTACCCCAGGGTACCATTTATGTCATCATATGTTAAGTATTGGCTGAGATATGCCCATCCTAATGAATTTTACTTCAATGGGCGATCAGTGTTATAGTGCACTGGTTCATAAAGTTATGAACCAGAGCACTTTTCTTTCTGAAAATGAAGTTAAAATTTGAAAATTATAGATGACATCACACTTCACCACTGTATGCCTCTGTCTGCTAAGCATCGTATCTCTGCTAAGATTTCCAACAGCTGCAACAACAACAACAACAAACAAAATGCACTAAAAGTTATCCTTCTTTGCCAATAATTGATTATTTTATGTTATCAATGTTATTTATGCGTTGAAAATAAAGTTATGATTATAATTAGTGCCTTTTTATTTTACCAATTGTCATCAACTGTAATATTCTCATTCGATTGTGACGAGTTTTAATTTCTGTATCGACTGTGATCTAAGCTTCTTGTAATAATTATGTGCATACCTACTCATAATAGCAAATCAGTCTATATATACTGCACATGTATATTTTGTCCAGTATATATATATTGTATATCGAGTCTCTGTGTGTTTGTATTCTGTAAGTTTCATGCTGTACAGTGGAGCGTTGAATAAAAAAATATTCACTATTATTTAAAAGAGTGTTTCTTATGTTTATTTGTGTATGTGTAACTTTAGAAACAATTCCACACACACTAAACAACATTCATAGGTTGACGCTTTGGCATTTACAAATAAATCCATGTTTTAAATGTGTTTTAAATGTGTCATGGGTAAGACGAACACTGTTTTATGGAAGGCCAGGTTTAAGTGATGCATTAACTTTATATTTTCCCCCAAAAGTAATGTTTGACTTCAATCATATACCTATTTCATTCAAATTCGGTCGGAAACCGTCTATAGACGCTTTCAAATTCAGTCTTCCACGATTATGGAGACATTTGAAAAATCAAAACCCATTTCATTCTTCTGATTTTGGTTGAAATGGAACAAAGTTAATAGATCACTTTAACCTTTCCATCGTGTGAGATGAATGATCAAAGATATTCTGAATTATAATTCATTCAGTCTTATGGATACATTTCTTCATAATATGACCACACATTATATATATATATAACTTTAGTGGACAAGAAAAAAAATCAACTTGCGACATCTGAATTATGGCACACCAGTTGCATGGTATAGTTTATTTTATTTTGTTTATGTACACATCACCAGGCGCATTCTGCTACAACAGAAATATCTACATACACTGTACTTGCAATGATCACTGTTGGTTAACGTCTACATGTACAATGTGCATACCTCGAAACACAATTCTAACTTCAGTGATCTACGTGAATACCTTGGTCCCGTTGCAGAAAGAGTTGCAATAGATTAAGAGTCAGATCACGTGACTCTATGTGCAAATCTGATTGGTTCAAATGAACATATTTCCTACCTTTACAATAATTTGCAATTCTTTCTGCAACTGGGCCCTTGAAACACAATTTTATACTTCAATGATCTCACCAAATCAAAACCTACACGATACTGTACATAATAAAAATTCAGAATATAATATTTACATAAATCACAAAAAGTTTAAGACCAATGATTCAAAGAGAAACACGTAAAGAATAATATATACATATCATGCAAGTGTGATTATAGTGCAACCTGCCAAAAAGATCTTAAAATATCATTTGATAGAGTGATAAATTGTAGAAAAAGGAGAGAAATCAAAACAGCGTAATATCTATAAAAATTATGGAAGATCAAACTTATAAATAATTTTGCTTTAAAAAGTGAAAAGGGAAGCAATTGAATTGGCAATGTCACACACATAAATAAAAAGAAATTAATGAATTCAAATTGTCACACACGAGAATGCAAATATGAAAACCATATGATTTGAAAGAATTGCAAAGATTTAGTTTTAAAATGTTAAGCTGCTATGTAATGTATGGTAAGAAACAAAGCCCTTAGAAGTAAATCAACATGTTTCTAACAATTACAGAAAGAAAAAAAGACTTTTATCAAACATAGGGAAAGTGACTGGAAATAAATAATATAAATACAGAATGAGCAAGGAAAATAAAAGAGTCTCCCCTGGATTTGAACTGGAGACCTCCGGATTGCTTGACCGGTGCTCAACCAACTGAGATGGAAAGCCCTTGTGCTGGTCGTTTGTCCATGAAACCCTTTTAATAATAATAATTATTATTATGTTTTGATTTATATAGCTCCTAATATGATCGATAATCATCGCTAAGCGCTTTACAATGATATTCAATAATATTCAATGCTTGTGATGGTCACAAACAAAAATAAACAATTTCATATTGTATGTGAATTCATCATATTAACAAACCATTTTACACAGCTGACACAATGAACACAATGCATTTTGCCATGGTTGTTCAGATTACGTAACCTGAAATAAACCAGAAAAATATAATTTTTAACTTAAGGACATGATCCCAAATTGTTTAAAACCACTGCCAACAACATGAGGTACTTCATTTCAATTCTGATCAGTACTAGTTGTACACACCAACATTCATTTGATTATTGGCAGGTTATTCAAATCGGCAATTCCATAATTTTAACTTCCAGAAGAAATGTTATCAATTTTACCCCATAAATAAATACCTATAAGCTGTAAAAAAGGCTTCAATTTAAAAAAACATGAATCGACTTCTAGCATATAAGCACATTCAGAAATAGTGAAGCACCCAAATAAAATAAATAGCACGTCGTATGATATATTCTACATTATATGAATACATAGAAATTACATCAGGCGAACTATACATGTATATTGGCTGCACTCGAATAAGTTAGGATACTGCTAAAGTATAATAAATAAATGAATAGAATGTTCGAGAACTATTATACATCTATGCACAAGCATACAATTATGTGCCCATGATTAATGATACCACTTCATATATTTCATGTACCTAGTAGCAGGGACACAACATGCTCTTTCCTTCAAAAAGCAATCGTAGAGAAAATAATCATGGAGCAAGAAAACCTCAGATTTTCTACCATAAAATGAAAACAACCTAGAAAAAAGGAAAGAAACACCTTGAAGTTTAAGCAGCCAATATCATGTTAAGGAATAAATAGGCGTCAGTGTAAAAAAATAATAGCTTACTGTTTACGAATATATATTCCAAAATGCACCGCTGGAAATATAAATAGAAGTTTGTGCTTTATAGCAGCTCCTTTTCTTGCACAATACCACCAATTATTATTTGTGGCCGATGATGAACAAGTTGATATATGCATGATATATTTAACTAGCTTTTGCATCAATACATGTATATACCATTGCACACAATGTGAACACCATTTTGCTACAGAGAGACAAACAGAAGGGATTTTTCACACTACACATAAAAAGTACACTCTTGGTACATGCATTTCAAGCAAAAGGTAAAACTGAACAGTTTAAACAATTTTATACAATGTTTACATGATTATAAGCTGCCGTATCTCTGCTGGTACTGCAAAAACATATTTTAATCAAAATACCTCTTAATAATACCACTACAACACCTTAAAGTCATGGAGCTTCCTCGTTTCTCTTCTACCGTGTTGTTTAGCTTATGGTAAAAGAAGAATAAAAAAGGGTTTGATTTTTTCAAATGTCCCTTTAGTATGAAGATAATTATCATTGAAATCTTTTATTTGAAAAAAGTTGATCAACGCTTTTGATAAAAAGTACAATTGTCCTAGCTTAACACGTCCGGATGCAGCACGCGTGGGAAACATTCCGGAGATTGAACTTTGAGCCGAGCGAGCACAAATTCCATGAATTCTGTACTACGTCTGTAAACATACACAGGTGCGAATATCTAAAACGGATGATTATTACTGCGACAAATGTATGGCAGACCATCAGTATTCGGTGATAAAATATGAACTCAATATTCGTTTTTTTCACTAGGTAAACAGTGTTCGTTTTCTTTCAAACTTTCACAAATCTTTCAATTGTATTTTACAATGATATTGATATAGGATTGAAGTCTCAAATGTCATTTTGTGCAGTATCTGACACTTTACAGGTATCACTTTAATCTATTATATATTACATATTATATATAATGTACAGGTGAGATTTGTAATTGTTTTTCTCAGTGACACTACCACACATACAAATACAAACAGGCATCAATGCCCATATCATACGTACATCATAGGGGTAAATCTCTGGCAACCAGCATGAAAAGTATATATTTTTCAAAAAGGAGTTTTTCATAAAGGAGTATAATAACCAGAAAGATTTGGTCCCATAATTACATTTACCTATCGGTGTATAACTTTTCATAATTTTTCCATATCAGAACAAGAAACTTATTTTTAAAGTGATATAATTCCTGATCTGAACCTCCAAAATGTATACAAAATATAAAACAACAAATTTCATTTAAAAACGTTGCATGCCATTTGAGTGAATATCACTCATGTACATCTAGATAACTTCATGCAAAACTTATGTTAAAAACTCTTTAATCTGACACCAAAAAATATTAATGTACACAATTATTCGTGAAAATTAGAAGGCCTCGTAATCACTAAAAGGTGGCAGAGATATAAAGTAAAACAGACATAAATCAGGGCTCCACACTTAGATTTTGTTGTCAGTGGCCCAGTCGGGCCAGTGAAATCATTTCTTCCCCTTTTCTGGTGTTATTTCTGGTGCTATTCAAAATATCACTCTTTCGTGATCAAACCTGTGATGTTAGATGAAGCATGACATGGAAGAAAACAAGATTGGTCTAATTTTGTCAATGTCGGGTTGAAAATCTGCTTGCCCGATCAGGCCACAAAAATATGACTTTCATAAATTTTTGCTGGCCCCAGGCCAGTGCGAGTGTCGAGCCCTGCATAAATATATATTTACAAAATAGGGAATCATACTTTCAAATCAATTCTTTGAAATTCATCACCATTATTCTATATCAATAATATTCAATTCTAAAATGTATTTACACAGTGATCAAACTAGTGTATTCATGCAAATCTAAATTTTGTCTATTTACAATGAAATTATTCCGAAGCATAAATTGTTGGAATTTTTGTAATAGCATGACGAGAAAGAAAATTAAGGTTTAGTAAGATTTTTGTTCTTTTTTGTATGGTAGAAATAGTGAAGGTTTGTAATTACATAGACTATGAGTGCAAGTCATTTAATTGCCCTAAATATGACGCAAGGCTATCATTGCACCCAAGTCATATTCCGCAATCAGCATTTTCATTTTTTTATCAATATTTTCTATAGAACTTGTTGAAATAAAATAAAATAAATTTTGTGTAATTTCCAAAGTGATGAAAACCTACATCTTGTAATATTCTATATTGACAAACATTCCCCATTTCAGAGGCATAAACACATTTAAGTGTCCCATATGTCTTATTACATTGTATGACATCTGTACATATTTAATCATCTTTCTGGTCGGCTTTTCGTAAGCTACAACCGACAGTAAATTGGCAACAACTATTTCATTCTCCTTTCATTTAATTTGACAATATCGAGTATTTATATACACTTACTACAATCATTACATCATGAATTAACCCTGGTAAATAGCAAAGGCTGACCATCCTAGGCAAGTTGATGCTGATTTGCTTAGGTAAAATGTTAACCAGTGAAAAAAATACATAGCCCCCGAAATGCCAAAAAGAGCCCCCCAAAATCATGAAAGAGCCCCTGCAAATTTGCACAGAGTTCAATGCAAAACCAATTTTAGAGTGATATTTTAAGGCAGGCGAGCTCGAAAAGAAGCCCCTGAAAAATAAATATTATTTTCCCCCCTGAATTATGCTGCCCTTGACGGTTGCTTTCACACCTCACAAAAGTCTATGGGAAGTCGTAGGGTAGAGATCTCAAGTTTGGGCATGGACTTGCATCAAAACATGCAAGATACAAACAAAATCTGGCTTAAACTGAATCAACTTCTATTGAGTTTAACATAGCATTTATTCTCCATAGTCCCCAGTCAAATGATTTTCTAGACCATCCCTGAACCGGTTAACACAATCAGACAGTAAGTGGAATCGTACGAACCTATAAATATACTTTTGGCAAATCCTAACAAAATCCAGCAGCATGTAAGTTTTCCAAGAAAAACAATGTACATCAGTTGCAAGATAAATAATGTAATAACAAAGGATGGCACAAATAGAAATGGGAAGCAGCATTAGTTTAAGATCAAAGACTTATCACGCTTTACAGCAGGTGGTTGAGGTATCGCTGGGTGTTGTTAAACAGAGGAGGAAACTTTCTTGGATGAGATAGGGAAGAACAGCCCAGTGTCCTCTGGTCTTGGCAACTGTGGTCCTGACATTCTACCCAGACACATTGAGTTAGAATACATGGAAAGTATTTGAAGTTCAGAATGGGAAGCTTCAGTCATAAAGAGCCTTCATGTCAGCTAGGGCCCCTAGACGATGGTTCAGGTATCTCTGGGTGTTGGTCCACAGAGTAGGACACAATCTTGGAGGAGATATGAAAGGTATTCTCTCATCTTTTCTACTGAAGCCCCGTTTTGTTGTCCCAACACATAAAGGTAGAGCATGAAAAGCATTTGAAGTTCAGAATGAGAAACCTCAGTCATAGAGAGCCTTCATGTCGGCAAGGGCCCCTAGAAGATGGTTCAGGTATCTTTGGGTGTCGGTGGCCGGGGACGAGTGCTTGGAGGAGATGTGGAAGAACAGCCGGGTGTCCTCGGGGATCATGTAGGCAATGCCGTACCCGTGGTCAGACACCGGGGCAAACCCACCTCCAGGACACGCCTGTTGCATAGAAGAACAAAAAAATAAAGAAAACAATTCTTGGTATGATAAGATAGCAGTTATATAACTATTGTTATGCCAACTTAATATTGAATACACTGTGTTAGGAATCGCCCTACATAATAAAAATCAAAAAATTTTGTTACAAGAAATTTTAGTCTTTGTACAGTTCCCAGAGATGGATATGTCATCGTTATTAAAATTGACATGAAGTCAAAGTTATCATTGGTCTTTCTATGATTTAAAGCAAATACATATACATGTTCATACCCAAAGCAAGAAAACCTAGCATATACATACTGTATTCATATCAAACTTAGCCTAAACAAACACTCACATGTGTAAAACAACAACAAAAACAGAAAAAAGTATAACCATCAATTGCATCAAATCAATATTAATATTAATAATAATAATAATAAACAAGCATTTATAATGTGCCATCAATCTAGACATTCTATTCAGAGGGGCATCATACTGTACAGTATATTATAACCCAAGCTGAAGAAAGAATTTAGGAAAAATTTCTAAGACAGTCTGACCCATTTTCTGACCGTGGTTGTGTTTATTGTACTACTGACCTTGTCTCTGTAGCCAGGTTCATTGACGTTGACCCGTCCAACCATCTGGTTCTGTGGGATCTGACTCGTAGACAGCGTCCAGGGCAGGGTGAGGGCGTGCTTCAGAAACTCACATTCCTGGGCGCATAAACAGACAGAGATAAGTTACATTTAATGTTTACATATTAATTGGTAATAAATATAGAGTTTCCTGAAAATACATTACACAGAAAGGGATGGATTTCATTTTTACAAATCAGTTTTCAAGAAATAAGAGTTGCATGAATGAAATTGCACTGCAGATTATCTCCTCAAAAAGAAAAAAGTTGATATGTTTTGATATACATACAGGATCAAATATGACTCAATATGATAAACATGTACATGTGATAAGAAAGGGACATTACTACAATGAATGAAGGGATGGATGGATGGATGGATGGATGGATGGATGGATGGATGGATGGATGGATGGATGGATGGATGGATGGATGGATGGATGGATGGATGGATGGATGGATGGATGGATGGATGGATGGATGGATGGATGGATGGATGGATGGATGGATGGATGGATGGATGGATGGATGGATGGATGGATGGATGGATGGATGGATGGATGGATGGATGGATGGATGGATGGATGGATGGATGATCAGACTAACAGATGGATGAACCGACGGACAGATGGATGAATGAACGGACAGACAGATGAACGAACAAACAAATGAATGCATAAATCAAATAATTGATAAATCAATCAACAATGGAATTAAACAAATCATAGTTATCATAATCGTGATGGTACAAAAATAAAAGCATAAATATTCAAAAGAAGAGTGCTTACCATATTTGATCCCTTGCATGCTACGTATAAAGCAAAGAGATGCCTGTCCACACCTTCCCCGTTCATGCATTCTCTGAAAGTATCTTGGTGCTTGGAGACGGACCGACTCAGGTAGTCCTGCTTGGCTGCTTTGCTTAGCTCTTCGTTCTCCATCGCTCTGTGGATTTATGGAAGAAAAACACAACCAACAAACAAACATAATTAATAATGCTTTGAAACATTTGGTCTGATGAAGCACTGCTTTGCTTTTTTGCTTAGCTCTTTGTTCTTCATTGCTCTGTGGATTTAGAGAACAACTAAAACACAACCAACAAACAAACATTAGTAATGGTTTGAAACAGAGGATTGAATGTAGTCCTGCTTTGCTGATTCGCTCAACTCCTCATTCTCCACTGCCCTTTGCAGATGGAAAATAAGATGGAAATCAATCAATCAATCAATCAATCAATCATCACAGTACAGCCTGACTGTAGGTCACCACAAATAAACAAACATACATAGAGTACAACTTGCAAGACAAATTCTGTCACTTCCTTGGTATATGACCGCACAGTCTCAGTCCTCCCATCACAGTACAGCCGGACAGCACAAGACTTGTAGGTCACCACACAAACAAACAGTATAACTAACACGACAAACTTTTGTCACTTCTTGGGTGCATGATTGTAGTCTCTATCCTACCAGCCCTGTACAGCATAACAGCGCTAAACTCATAGGTCACTGCAAGCAAACCAAACAGCAAATGAACAAACAAACAAATATCAAACTCACACTACAGACAAACAAACAAACAAACAACGAACTAACAGTACAACGTACAAAAAAAACTCTAGTCACTTCCTTGGTGCATGAGCGTAGTCTCAGTCCTTTCATCACGGTACAGCCTGAAAGCGCAAGACTCGTATGTCACCACAACAAACAGTATTAATCTAACATGACAAACAATCATCACTTCCTGGGTGCATGATTGCAGTATCTATCCTTCCATCTCTGTACAGCATAACAGCGCTAGACTTGTAGGTCACTGCAAGCACCCAAACACTAACAGCATTTAAACAAACAAACCAACACTACAGACAAACGAACAAACATTCAATTTACAAGACAAACTCTGTCACTTCCTTGGTGCATGACCGCACAGTCTCAGTCCTCCCGTCCCTGTAGAGCCAGACTGCGCAAGACTCATAGGTCACCCCAAACAAACAAACAAACAAAAAATAATAACTACTAACAGACAAACCAACAGTGCAACTTACAGGACAAACTCTGTCACTTCCTTGGTGCATGACCTCACAGTCTCAGTCCTCCCGTCCCTGTAGAGCCTGACAGCGCAAGACTCGTAGGTGAGGGCAAACTTGCCACCAGAGTCCCGGTAGTATGCCAGCTGCAACGCTGCCTGGATGAATCCATCGGGGCTCAACTGGGAACAGAGAAAAGAACAACAGTCAAACCTGTATTAGTTGCCACCTGTCCATAGCACCCAACCTGCCTATAGTGGCAACAAATCATGTTTATAGGTAACCCAACCTGCCTAAAAGTGGCCACAAAACATGTTAGGTAACCTATCTATAGTAATAGGTAGTCTATAGTGACCACTCTTCTCTTTTCTCTTGAATGGTTGGACTGTGCATTCAAATCCTGTAACATGTTTTATGGAAAAACATCTGGGCCCGTTTCATAAAACTTATGCAACTGTTTTAAGTGTCCAATTATTGTAACTACCATGGCAACAGATGCAATGCACCTTGCTGATTGATTGTTGACCTACTTGTTACAATAATTGGACACACAGTATACAACTGGATTAAGCTTCATGAAACGGGGCCCTGTAGTACACTTGTCCATGAGCATGAATCATTACACCACCTATTTGGAAAAGGCTTAGTTCCGTTCATATTTTGTTTTTGTCACCATTAGCAATGTGCTACTTTTTACCTTCATTGCCTTTAGAATTGTCCAATATTATCATACCCTCAGTAGTATATTCTTAGCAAATAAACAAACAAATTCAGGTTAGGATATTTTGTTTGCTTTCAGTTAATTTGTTCTGTACAATCAAGGCACTATGACTATTATCTATTAGGCACAGGTATTGAGATCTAAAATGAAGCCATGTGCCTATTTATAGGATTTGCAGAAAGAGATACAATCAATTGTTAGTTACAATTCATTGTAAGTCAGATCATGTGTTCTAAATGGGCAAATCTGATTGGTTGTAAAGCACACATTTTCTGACATACAATTAATTGTAACTTACAATCGATTGTATCTTTTTCTGCAACTGGGCTCTGATTTGAAAACAAGCTCTATATCAAAGCAAGCTTTGGTCTTAGTCTCATTATCGTGAATTTTCTTTGTAGGTTTGTTTTAGAAAATAATGGAGGGACATACATGTACATGTTTAAAAAAGGATGCAACATTGGTGAATCATGAATAAATGAATAAATAAATGAATAAATAAATGCAGTTTAAGATATTTGTTAGCTTTCAGTTGATATGTTCTGTATAATCACAGTGTAACAAGAATTTTCATTTGAAAAATTCTCCTGCACAAGAAACTCACCTTGACTTTCTTCATGAATCCCTTTCCGCATTCATCGTGGTGAATCACAATGTGGTCAATATCACCAGCTTTCTGCATGGGAAATAAAACATTTCAGAATCGATCAAGTTTCAATTTCAGATATTAATAGCATACTTTCTTTATCAAATATGAAATTCAAGGATAGAATTTTTATTTTTTTTAATTTAAGGGGGCTACTTTTTCAATCTGATGGATAATCACAAAGTATTTCACAAATACCCTATGGTAATTAAATGGGCAACCTACTGATTTCAGGGGGCTACTTTGAAAATTTGGGGGCAAAATTGACCCCAGCCCTGTGTATTTCCTACACTGATTAATTTCCATGAACTGAAGCGTAACCCAATTCTAGGACGGAACCTATTCAAAGCTGAACCCTCCCAATGCAATGAGCAAACAAGCTAACAGAACTAAATATTAACAAGTACAGACAGAGATAATTTAAGATCACACAGCATAGAAGAGGCTCCTTCTGATGCATATCGTATTTGCTGGTGTATTAACCGTACCTTTTTCCATACAGAAGAACTTGCAAAAAGGGGGGAGCGGTTAATACACAGAGATAGAGAAACATAATTCGGGAAAATATCACATATGGCTATATAATATCAGTTTATGTGGAGTGAAAAGCTTGATAGGCTTTTCTGTTATGATTTGTACTCCAATCAGAAACAAGTATGTGACTTATGTTGTTGTTTTGTATACTTCAAGTTTACAAAAGTATGGGGGAAATCATGGAATTTGATTATGGTGCAATGATTCCCAGCACAGTTTTATTACCGTACTGACCGGCGTAATCGCCGCATACTTTTTCCTTGAAAAAAAAATGCAAAGTTGGGGTGCGGCGCGTATGCGGCGATAGTCAAATTTTGACTTTTGACAGGCCCCAAAACAACACATTTCCGCATGTGTGTGACTAAAGTGTATACTGCACTGTAGTGTATTGCGTGATACAAAAATACAAAGCCAAATTGTATAAGTTTAACCTGGCCTAGAACAGCTTCTCACCCTTTTTGCTGATATTTGCTAAATCCGATACGTTTTTAACTTTGAAGTTACAATATTAAAGAAACAAACTACCACTGCCAGCGCGGCGCTTGCGCCTGTCATTTAGTGGTGTTTTTGGTATGATGCAGCGCGTGATACGTATGTACGACATTGCACGGTAATACAGGGTTCTCTGTAGTATAGTACAGTAGAGGTACGGTAGAGTTCGGTTTTGTGTTGATCGAGTTCAATTCAGTACCACTTCAATGGTACATCCACTGACCAGAGGTCAGTAGGTACATCGTATGAAGCAATACTCGACTTGTAGCTTGCAGTGCTAGTGGCTGTTTGCCAATATTATTTGGGCGGATTTAGCGGGGCGGGGCGGGGCATGTTATAGATGCTACGTTTGTTCAAGATCTAGCGCGAGCCGCGGTACTGCAGTCCTATTCTATAAAAGTCAACCATTAGCATAGCAGGCAGCCATTGTTCGCGGTAAGTTCTTTGAATACTATCGCATCATAGAAAATTTCTCCGTCAATTTGACAAATTTTCCCCGTTGATTTTCTGGATTTCGGCCGTTATTCCCTCTTTTTCTGTTGCCAGTTTCCCTAGCGCACTTTTCTCCCACTTAAAAAAAAATTCATTTCATTGCTCAAAGTCGGCCTGCGGCGATTACGCCAGTCAGTACGGTACCTAAAAAAATTGGTTTCCTCTTCAATGACAATCAAAAGTTGGGGGTGCGGTTAATACAAAAGTGCTTATACACCGGCATCCATTCATTGATGTTCCATTTTGTAAGCTTGGTAAAAATGTCAACACCATTTTGTAAAAATAGGAAAAAAAAACATATGAAGGAGTCATTAACTGTCTTTGCACATTAAGGCTAACAACTCTAAAATAAACAAAATTTGTTTATTTTAGAGTTGTTAGCCTTAATGTGCAATGACAGTTAATGACTCCTTCATATGTTTTTTTTTCCTATTTTTACAAAATGGTGTTGATGTTTTTACCATTTTTGCTTAACTCTATATGAGAATTTAAAAACAATGCATCATATTTGTTTGTTTTTTATTCATAAACTTGTGTTGTGGTTGTTGCTGCTTACCTTGAGATGCACATCCCTGGCGGTCAGTGCGGTATCATGCAGCTCTGGAGTGACCTCCCACACCAGGGGGTGGGGCTGCTTCCCCGTCCGGCTCTCTCTCCTCTTGGGAGGGGCACAATGCCCATTGGTGCTGTACAGGCTAGGGTCAATGTGTCTAGAGGGGTAGAAGGGAGGGTGTAGAGGGGAGAGGGGAGAGGGGGGAGGGGGTTGGAGGGTTAGGTGAAATGAGGAAAAGTTAAGATTATAAGTCATTTTCAATATTTTTGAGCCAAACACAGTTCTGGGGTGACTTCCAACACCGGGGGGTGGGGCTGCTTCCCCGTCCGGCTCTCTCTCCTCTTGGGTGGGGCGCAGTGCCCATTGGTGCTGTACAGGCTAGGGTCAATGTGTCTAGAGGGATAGAAAGGAGAATGAGGGGGAAGGAGGTGGGAATGAGGAAGGGGAAAAGTTAAGATTATAAGTCATTTTCAATCATTTTGAGCCAAACACAGTTATGGGGTGACCTCCCACACCAGGGGGTGGGGCTGCTTCCCCGTCCTGCTCTCTCTCCTTTTGGGTGGGGCGCAGTGCCCATCGGCGCTGTTCAGGCTAGTTAAGATTATAGGGTTTTAGGGTCTTTTTCAATAAATTTGACCCCTACCCACACCAGGGGGTGGGGCTGCTTCCCAGTCATGCTCTCTTTTCTTTTGGGAGCGCTGTACAGGCTAGGGTCAATGTGTCTAGAGGGGGAAGGAGTAGATACAAATAAAAAAGTTCAAAGTTAAAGTTAAATTGTCTAACTCCACAAAAATTAATTTGAGCTTCCACATTTCTCTTCTACTGTGTTGTTTGGCTTATGGTAAGAGAAGAGATAAAATAGGGTTAGATTTTTTCAAATGCCCCTTTAGAATGACGGTATCTATCATTGCTAACCAGGAAAGCAAAGTTCTTTTTCAATGAAACTTTCACATATCATTCGGACATATCTTACAATGATTTGGGTATAGGATTTAAGTCTCAAATTTCATTTTGGGCAATATCTGACACTTTACAGGTGCACCTTTAAGATTATAGGTGGACAGGGACATCATCAAGTAAAACAAGAGGTAATACAGTGTAGTTATCATGTAACAATTACATCTTATAAAGATTGGGATATAAATTCTTTCATGTCCCACCATGGACCTGTATCGAAGCAACCTTAATTGTTGTGTTGGGTATAATTCAATAACATAACCAACAATATCTCACTTACCATTCCATAAGTGCTTGTTCCAGCATATGTCTCATCAAAGACTTCATTTTTCACCAGGTAAATAGCATTCTTTTAACCATATCCACACAAATAAATTTAACCAGTAAATAACCTAATCATATTTTCAGGCAATAAAATAACCACCCAATGACCCAAACTCTTGTTTACTCTTCCATGAGCGCATGTACCGGCATGAGTCCCATCAACAAGCCATTTCCCACTTAGAAATATAAGTAAGTTTCTAAAAATCTATGCAAGTAATCGTATTATTCAATAAAAAAAACTATCATGGGTTTGATTCCATGCCGCAGCACGTGTGTCCTTCAGCAAGACACTTTATCCACATTTGCTGCTCTCAACCCATGTGTTACAATAAATGGGTACTTGGCAGGAATGTATTCCTTGAAATGCTTGAGCGATTGAAGCTGCTCGGCTAAAGCCAAGGTAATAATGCTCTGAGCGCTTTGAGCTTTAACTGAAAAAAAACGCTATATTAAAATGGACAATTATTATTATCATTATTTATCATGCTTACTCTTCCATGAGCGCATGTTCCAGCATGTGTCCCATCACCAGTCCGTCTCCCCAGGAGTGCTCCACGTTGACTCCAGACTTGCCATCGCTCATCACCAGGACGGTGAAAGACTTGTCGAACCAGATATCGCCCCCGTCGCCAGTCATGGTGTACTTGCCCAGCGCCGTCATGTCGGGCAAGACGAACGGTTCCAGAGTTATCTGCAAGGTGATATAATTGAAATTTGATTTTTTTTTTTTTCCTTCTTTTTCCATCATATTCCAGTACAATTATCAACTAAAGGTTCATGACAAGGATGTAGAAAGACTTGAGAAACCTTGATTTCACAGTGGTCGCCAGTCATGCTGTACTTGCCCAGCGCCGTTATGTCGGGCAAGACGAACGGCTCCAGAGTTATCTCCAAGTTGATATACATGTAATTGAAATTTGATTTTTTGTTTTTCTCCATCATATTCTAGGGACAATTATTAACTAACAGATTCAAATAATGTAAGTTTACAATGTAGAAGTAACAGTTTAAACTGGCTACATTGATAAATTATCACAATTTTACTCTGTTCTATGTTGCTTTTTAAAATCACATCTCAGTCTCAGTCCCACGTGTGCAAAAAGTTGTTTCCAAAAATTTCCAAAGATTATTTTAGCACAGAAAAATGTACAAATGTATTTTGATGGGGAAAAAACCAACTAAATACACTTTAAAAAGTAGGTGTTTGCAGCTCTGATACTGGCTTACCATGAAAGCAGCAGATTCAATGATCTCTAGTGTCTTGGCATTGACACCCGAGGTGAAGTGTTTCCTCCTGATCTGGCACCACTCGTCTCGCTTCATGGTCGTCAGGGCTGCCAGGTAGCGGCCGGCCTTTGCATCCTCAGAATCTTGAGAAAAAAAGAGAGAGAAAACAGGAGCGGTGAAACAGGCTGTTTTGACTGCATGCAAATATTGGCCATCATAAAAAAAAAACATGATGATTGTAACACTGTCCCATGTATTCATATTTGTGTGGTGTCAGACATTCAGACTGTTTCCAACCACACTCGCAATCAATCAATCTGCATGTGACGTGCACTTTCAGCTCCCTTGGGAGCAATGCATTCTGGCAGCCACGAGGCGCACTCAACACTACTCCTTTTTCTCTCTCAATCTCAAGGCCATAATGGGGATTTACCCTCGATAAGCCTCTGGCTTTTTGGTAATCCCCCACATTCTCATTTATTGTTCGTTCAGTAGAACTCTTTCCTATTTCTGTTTTTGCACCTACTTTTTATCTATGTTTGTTGTTGTAGTTGTAATTTTGAATCGGTTTTACTCATTGTATTTGTTGTTTTTAATGCAGAATGTGGAATAAAATGAAATGAAAGTGAACAAATTATTAATACCTTGTCTCTTTGTGGCATCTTCAATGATCCACTCAATCTGTTTCTCAATGGCCATGGCTGATATGAGCTTGCCTTGTTTATTGAATGTGTCCACCGTATAGTACAGGCCCCTGTAGTATACCACTATATGCTGCAATCAATCAAAAACAATTAAGAAATATTGATTATATGAATCTGTAGAACCAAAATATTGTCATGTACATGTATTTATACTGGCTGACAAACCAAATTTTAATTTTATTTGAATTTCCAAATGGCAATACAAAAAAAAGACTAAGTAAACAGGTTCCAAAACAAGCCCAGCGTATGTATGAATAATGGGCCCTCCATAATATGTCCCCTTATTGAGAACCCTTGTTCTACTGTTATCTTATAAGTTGCATTAAATCCCAAACAAAATGTAACACACATATTGATACAAATCTATAATTTGTTTTCTTCCTTTCTCGTTCTTTCATGTAGAACAATGCTTTACTTGCTAAAAAAAAGGAAAATCCAAAACATGAAATGAAGTCTGCCATAAACTTACCTTGGACAGGTCATAGTGCACGATCTCATCACATTCCTCTCCTGGAATCCTGTAATGGAGAAAAGGAAAATAAACAGTTTATTTACATGACAAAAAGCTGAAGAAAGAATACCAACAGTCCTTTCTAGGACTATCAGTCCTTTTTTAGGACTTTTGTAGTTTTATTTTTTTGGTAAATTAATGTCATATGACCGAGTTTTGAGCAAAAAATACAAAGTGATATTTGCTAACTCTTTGCATTGACTTTGTACACAGTTATAATTATCCAGCAGATAATTATAAATCTGAACACTTCAATCATACATATCTTTATAACAGAAAAGAAATGTAGGAAACTGAAAGCTGTCCATGCTTTTACTAGTAATACGAACACAATGATGTATGTGAGAACATGAATGAATTAAACATGAATTCATACCACATGTCACAGTCTATTTGTGAATTTCTATACAAAATTTTGTGATCATGGCCCTGATATCAACATTTGAAATGACTGTAGTCCCATACATGAATATATCTTTGTGTGAATTATTTTACTCCAGGGAGAGTATTCCTGTTTGTTATGTTTCCATGACTACCTCATGTTTGTAACAATTAGAGGGCAGTTTTTATACATCTTGAAGGAATTTGTCCTGATCTTTCTGTTACCATGGATACATCAGGTTTTCAATAAATGGAAAGCTCTTTTATGGTAGGTTGTATTCCAAACGTTACGGGTTTTACCCGACCATAGACATGCATTTTAATAAATGGAAAGCTTTTTTATGGTAGGTTGTATTCCAAAAGTTAGATGTTTTACCTGACCATAGACATGCATTTTAATAAATGGAAAGCTTTTTTATGGTAGGTTGTATTCCAAAAGTTAGATGTTTTACCTGACCATAGACATGCATTTTAATAAATGGAAAGCTTTTTTATGGTACGATGTACTCCAAACGTTATTAATATCAAGCAATTTTACCTGACCGTAGACATGCATCTCTCGTACTGGCTCATACACATAGGGATGGTATTCCTGATCCAGATCGGCTGCAGTTTTTCCCTCTCTAACTCCATCTTGAACACCATGAAGCGGTGGATGATCATGGCGGTCCTGTGTGGGATAAATTGATGGCGCAATATTATACAGATGTTAACTGGTGGTGGAGAGTATATCACAGAATGTTCCTCTCTGAGGGATTTGAAATGATATTGAGGGAAGACTTCTTGTCTTCACGAAATAGCATTTCAAAGTGAAGAGCGAAGCGACCCGAGAGGGGTGAGGGTGTGATGAGAGGTGGGTGTCCACCCATGCACGGTAGAGAACTATTGCAATTTTTAACTTGAAATCAGGCAATCTGGTGCATACCTATAGGAAGAAATATGACTTTTCACGAAGTAGAATCCAAGTTATCATGTCTCAAGAAATACCCTTTTTTTTTTTTACATCACTGGTATCAAACTGGGCAAGAGCCCCCCCCCCCCCCCCCCCCACCAGTACGCCAGTGCTTCTAGATGAGATTTACACATTACCAAACTAGACCATTTCTGAAATTTCACTTGCCCGACATAATTTCTTAAAACTTGCCCCGGGCAATCAGGAAAGTGCTAGTGTCAAGCTCTGCTATAAACACTCCGAACCTTACTTCTAGATAAGATTTTCACATTACCAAACTATACCATTTCTGAAATTGTACTTGTCCCAGGCAATAGGGGAATTGCTAGTGTTGAGCCCTGCTATAACCACTCTGATTTACTTACCTGGCTGCCTGTAGGTGGGTTGGTCTGTAGAAACAGAAGTCCAGGCAGTAGTAGTTACTGTACATCGGGATGGCCTCTCGACTCGACAAGTACACATACTTTTCCCTGGAAAATGCACAGGAACAAAACAGTTCATAAAAAGTTCCTATCAGAACACAGGTAATTTTCAACATTTACACTTTATTTGCATCAATTGATCAATATAAAAAAATTAAAAAAACATTTACAACTTCATCAAGCACTCTCTATATTCAACATTCAAAATTAAACTGCCATCTTTACAAGCAAAATAATATATTTTTTTACTTCTGGGAGTATATTCTTATCCAAAGATCACACTCGAGTATTTGGGGGGCCCAGTCCTGAACAGGAAAAAAGACTAAAGCCAAACGCACTAAGATCCAACTGGTCATGTTCCGACTATTTTTTTGTCGGATCGGATCAGTGTGCATTGCCTCACGACTCCGATTTCGCCAGTCAGATGCCAGTCGGGCCGATTCAACATATTGAATCGTCTTGGACTGATCAGGCCTCAGTTGGATTGGGTAGAGTTGGCTCTGTGTGCATTTGGCTAAAAACAAAAAACTTGATCACTTACCACCAATCAGTGACATAGTTTGAAGCCCACCAGGATTTCAGCTGCAACAGCTTCTGCATCTTGCTCCCAAGACCGCCTTCAAATTCCTGAAGTGCACAAAAAAGAGAAGACACTTAATAAACAAACAATTTTCTGTAAACTGTGAACTGTGAACTACTTTCTGATATAAAGTTGTACGTATTTTTTATTAAATGTTAATGGTTTGAACTCTCTGGTTGTGAGTAGATGAATGAGAGCAAAGAACGTCTATTTTCAATACACAGATTTACCTCTCATATATTTCAATCCATCCATCCGTCCATCCATTTAACACAAGCACAGGGTGCTAAATAACCTCTATAACGCACTAGCCCTATCAGACAAGTCATATTTTTAAATGATTTAAAAATAGTAGACTATACTTCAATTATTTCGCATATTTGGCTTGCCTGATTTAGGCAAACACTATGCTTGTCCTGTTTCAATAAATGCTAGCTGAAAGTTTGATGATTGGGGTAATACATCCATCAACCACCCAAGAAACTAATCAATAATAATACCTCAGCTTGTTTCTTCAGCTTCTAGTACTTCTTTGGGGGTGAGCAGGTGTTCCACAGAGTTGAAAAACTTTGAACTATTTTGCACAGATTTTCTTCTTAATGCAAGCAAGTAGTCCTGCTTTCCAAAAAAAATGCTCGCAGAAATCTGGACTTGCCCCGGTAAAATCAGGCAAATATAACCTGCAGACCACCCAAATATCTAATCCACCTCTCTTTAATACCTCAGCTTGTTTCTTCAGTTTCTGGAATTCCTCTGGAGTGAGCAGGTGTTCCACAGAGCCGAGGAACTTTGCAACGGTCTTCTCCAGGGCTGGGACGGGCAGGCGTGGCAGGCACATCTGCTGGCTGTAGGTGGTGGGGTGACGGCTGCAGATCATCCTCAGCAACAGACCCCAAACCTTGGTGGCGGGGCTCATCTGGCGAGGGGGCTCATCTATAATATTGCCAGGATGAAGGGAGAGAAAGGGTATAATATTGGGAATGTTTATATATTACTGAGGGTTGTCCTCAGAAAACATTTTCCTAGCTTTTGTTGGTAGGGTGGCGGCTGCAGATTATCCTCAGCAACAGCCCCCAAAACTTGGTGGCGGGGCTCATCTGACGAGGGGGGCTCATCTGGAGTTAATTACCATTAGGATGGAAGAGGAGAGAGGGAACAATGGTTGAAATAGTTATTCTAAGGAGATATTTTCCTGGCTGCAGGTGGTGGGGTGACAACTGTGGATCATTCTCAGCACAATATCATTAGGAGAACCACCACCACGGAGAAAAACCACCATCACTTCACCAACAGCACAGCCCTCTCCAGGACAGCGTTTACGCTTTTGGGAGAGCAATTCTTCAAGGTCAAGGATGGAGGAAATAGAAAGGGAATAATGTAGGAAATATTGATTTATTATTAAGGGGTATCCTAATTGGACATATTTCTTGCTGTGGGTGGTGGGGTGACGACTGCAGATCATCCTTAGCAACTGGCCCCAAACTTAAAGGGGTAGTTTAGTTTTGGTAGAGAGGGCGCTGCACATCACAATTTTTTTGTGAGGTAATGAAAAACTGAGTGTTGAATTTGAGAGAACATGCAATTTTAATGGCAGAATAAACTTTATTTGGTCAAAATCGACCCAGAAACGGCTGAAATATCAATAAATATATCTGATCTTATAATTATTTGGGGCCCAAATAATTAGATTTTTAGAAAAAAATTAAAAACTGCTTGCACTTTTTCAAAAATTTTCAAAAGCATTTTTAAAATAGTTGTTGATGATCTCTCTATTTAATCATTATATCAATAAAACATCACATGCATAATTTTGTATGAAAAATGGTTGAAACCAATGCCTTTTTAAAAAGCGCCCTCTTGTGTTTTAATGGCTCTTTTTGAATGATAACATGCTTTTTACTTAGTCATTTGTCATTTTGTATACCTTTCGAGCATGGTGGAGTTATAACTATTAGTTTATAATGTTACTGTGCAGGTTTTGGCTACTAAAGTTCAGCCTTACCAAAACTAAACTACCCCTTTAATCTTAATATTCAAAGATTTGTTATCAATATTTTACAACTTAGATATATCCATATGAAAAAATTATATTGAAAGAGCATATCCAAGGTTGTTACTCACACATCCATCTCCGGTAGGACAGCAGGACCCGCATCATGAGGCGACGGAAGTGGATGAGGAGGATGAAATACACCACGCCCACCGTTGTCGAGACGATGGCCACCTGGGAGAACACCGGCAATCCTGGGGTACGGAACAAAGAGGAAATACCAAAATCAAAAGGAGTTCGAATTTGTGAATCAGACACGCAGTGCCATCTTGCAAACCCCTTGTGTACAGTGCAGAATACAATTACACACTGGCTCATCGTTATGCAGTGCACACTGAGCCTAGTTCTAAATCAAGCATCCACACTAACTTTTCCTGTACTGGCACAATCGGGCAAGTAAAATCATACATATTGCAATTTCACTTGCCCCAATATAAAATTTACTTGCCCTCTTACTTCTAGATGAGATTAACACATGTATATGAAATTACATTGTTCTCTTGTAGTTGAACAATTTTTTACTTGCCCGATCGGGCAAGTAAACTAAACAATTTATGAAATTTGTACTTGCCCAACACCAATTTTTACTTGCCCCGGGCAAGCGGGCAAGTGTTAGTGTCGAGCCCTGTCTAAATGGCTACCTGCAATGTGGCATCCCCACACATGACAATCTTTAGAAGGACAACATAACAAGATGATAAGCGGACAGCGATGAAATATAAATACACGGTTCAAATCGATCAAAAGTGGGTTAGAAGGACGAGATAGACCACTCCCACAATTGTTGAAATGAATCAAACGACGGTCGCCTGGGAGAATATGGACAAAGTCGGCAAACCTTAGGGTCGAGTACAAAAATGAAATAATTTCTTTAATATAATATTAGAATTGGACCGGAAAGAAATAAGGTTTACATTTATAGAAAGTGAAAGAAGATGACGTGGGTGAGAAAGATAAGAGTGGATGACAATGAATTTGTTTTAAAATGATGTAATACACAATGACCTCACAAACTTGAACTGTATAGTAATAGTGACACTCAAAAGTGAAAACATTGTTGGTATAAGAACTGCCCCATCAAATTTGTTTCAAATATTTACAATAACAAATAACGACTTAAAAAAATAGTACCAGTATGTAGTATGTTTAGAAATGTATAAACTATAAGTTGATAACAACCTAGAGAATGTGTTTAATAAAAAGAGACACATTTCATGCATGCACATATCCTCTTAAATATTGCCATCATTATAATTTAATTACGGCTCTTCAAAATATACTGGTACATACATGTATATAGAACAATTTATTGCAAGAGGCAATATAAGCCTGTTTTGAAAATTTTACAAATTAGATTTTTGAATTTATTTACAAATTTCACAAGTTACTGTAGATCAAAAGTAACACATACTTTCTTATAGTTTCTTTTTTAACATAGGTTGGGCCGTTGGCAGAGCTATTAAATAACAAATATCTCAATATTGGAGATACTGCCATTTGCTGTTAGACAAAACTCGAAAAAAAATGTCTGCATTACGTTGCTGTAATGCGATACTGGACTAGCTATTAAAGGGAAATACACATTTCGAGAAAATGTATCTATCTGAATTGAATCTATTATAGTATGTAGATTGTAGGTACATGTACATCCTCAGTTGTTTGCAAGTTTGCCAGCTTTTTTAAGTTTACAAGAAAGATAGAGATATAAAGTTTAAACATTTACTAGCTTATAATTGCATTTCCATTCCTATGATGAATTTTTTTTTCTTCTGATTAGTTAGCCAGTTCAATGTTAAATCATGCCACATCTCAAAACATGATTTTGCTTTTAAAACCCATTTGAAAGAATGAACCTGAAATTCCTGCGCAATATAATAACAAACCCTATATAAATAACAGTAAATTCAGTGATTGGAATATATAAATAATCAAATAAATGTCTGACCACATGCAGCCACATATATGGTCCATCCCCGTGTTCACACACAAAATTTTCAGCCCTTAATCATGACTAAAGAATCAGCAGCCGACAATAGAATCAGCTTCCCATTAAAAATGTGTGTGTCTGAACGCTTACTAAAGTACGAGAGCTGACTATAGAATCACGCTTATTCCGTGTGTGAACAACCGTAACTGGCTTATCATGACTAAGTGGGCGTGGCTTAATGCGAACATTCGCTCGCACAGCTGCAGAGAGAGAGCGCAGACAGAAAGAAAGGACAACACACTGCGCAGTAGCAAACTGCGCACTTATACGATGTTTGGGGGGGTTCGGCGCCACCTGTGAACCAGCTGGTGTCCGATATGCTCTGTGTGTGTGTGAACGTTGACCAGGTTTGATTTAATCATCACTAGCGATACGACGTATCGTTAGTGATGATTCTATAGAGATGATTAAGGGGTGAAAATGTTTGTGTGTGAACACGGGGCATATGTCCAAGCAGTACAGTCCAATGAACTATGAAGATCACCTTGTTGTACCCAACCAAAACTGATTGCAAAATACTACCACAAGTAGACAAACAAACCAAACTAGGTGTGTATTTAGGATACTTTGGGGAGGTTTTCATCTTATTGTACAAGTATTTTCCCACGTTAAAGCTAAATAACAGTATTGGGAAAGTTACTGAAAGTATCTTTATTGGCCAAACTAATTGATCAGTGTTGTTGATATAGTATTAAAAAGGGGCAAGTGTGGAAAAATCCAAACCTTAGTATAGTTAAATGCAGAAAGATCAGTTTAAACTTTTATGCATGCCGCTGACAATAGATCCATACCCTGCACCCCCACCCCAACTTCCCCTTCCCTGAGGAGGGGGTGCGTGAGGGGGGAACGGAAGTTGGCTCATGTTCTGAAGCCTGGGTCACTTTGCTGGACTTCTGCGTAGTTTAGTGCATGGAGCTTCAGTCATGTTTTCGCTCAATTGTTATGCTGCTTCGCACAAATCTTGGCAATGGATATATATATGCGAACATGTTATTTTGCAAGACCTGTACATGTATGTGTTATCTTTTACAAATTTTGGAGAGGTGGATGAAATATCAGTTGATTTAGATTTTAGTTGAAAGCAATATCCTACACTATACACTGAATAAAATAAAATGTTTTTTCTTTAGCTTAGTTGAAAACTGAAGAAAAGAAAAAAATCTTGCGAGCGAAATCTTTGATCATCCTTGTTAATGATTCCTATATTTGAGTAAGAGAACCCTGTTACTGAACCCTTTTGTAACCAAAGATAAAAGACATGAGGAAAATAATAAGGATGTATATCAAATATCACAGCTAGGGAAAATATAAATTGCGGAAAGGTTCTCAATTGAAAGATAAAAATACATTC
Source organism: Echinarachnius parma (assembly GCA_037951105.1). Taxonomy (NCBI): domain Eukaryota; kingdom Metazoa; phylum Echinodermata; class Echinoidea; order Clypeasteroida; family Echinarachniidae; genus Echinarachnius; species Echinarachnius parma. The sequence continues at coordinate 13,872 of JBAMJV010004891.1, read as the reverse complement.
CTTGCGAAATATAGTACCAAGACTCAAAGTCTAAGGTAGGACAAGCCTGTGTTTGGCATACCAATAGATTGTGCAAACACTGATAGTGTTAAACACTAAACAAATAAGAGTCTTCTAATAATAGTGTCTTCAGTGTGAACCAGTGACCTTCCATTAACTTCCACAAAATTGCAATTTCTCTAAAGATTTGTTTTACATTGCACTTTAATAAGATAAATTACAGGGGCTCTTTTTGGTATATATCAGGGGCTATATAGCCCTGGACCTCGTACTTAAATGTACACTTGAGTATTGGTACTTCCCAAAATGCCCCTTGACACTCAATTGGTTGATTTTAATTCCATTTGAAAGTTCCTGGAATAAAACATGTAAAATGCGAATCATTCCCTTTCAAAAGCTCTCATATTTGAACAATTTGATTTCAGGATATTTTATTCATAAGTCTACCGGCCGGGGGACATTTTGACTTTTTATAAAAATACAAACAAATGCTTATAGACTACTTTGAAAAAAATCTGAATAGGTTTTTAAATAGGTGTTGATGATATCTCTATTGAATCATTATTTTAACAAAACATCAAATGCACAATAAAAACATGATAAAAACATTTTCAACATGTTCACATTATATCAGTTTCTTACATTTTATCATACAACAGTCACTGAGTACATTTACATTACAGATAGCTATAACTGTAAAATACCTCAGAGTGACTTTTATTATTCAATCCTTTAATCCTCTATAGTAGACTTTTATCAGCAACTAGTAGAGGTAACAAGCCATGGAAACCCTAAATTATAAGTGCATCGACTTGCCATAAATGATAATGAGAGAGAAAACCGCACAAATTGCACAAACAAATTTGTTTTCGTTTTCAGCAAATATAATAATAACTGTACATTATGTATTGAACCCTTGTCTGGTGGTTGGTTGCCTGGATACGGACTTACTACGCAAATGTAGCCAAATAGGCAAATACTAATGAAAATAACCTTTCTCTGTAATGTGTAGTTAGTAATACCAGTTGATCAATTAATTTTCTATTTCAATTTAATTACTCCAGGTCATGTGGCAAGCTGCTAACTCATTGAATGTATAACACTGATTCCTACATTATAAGCTGCTACAGTGTAGGAACGTTCCCCAAACATAATTCATTGATGATATAGTTGGTGAATCTCATCGATTGTGTAGCTTTTTATTATCTCACTGGCTAGAGGAGGGCACTATTATAACTGCTTACTTCCCCTTGTTGTTTGAATTTGAAAGCTAGTTTACATTTTAATAACTCGGATGATAATTCATAAGGGCTCTTTTTAGGCATTTTGGGAGCTAAGAAGTTGATATAATGTAGTGCCATCAATATTTTTTAAATGGTTTAAAAACCACAACTAGACGATGTCTATGTAAACAAATGAGATCTGCGCTATTTTTAAACTTGCGGTTTTGTGAATGGTGGTGTCTATTTGCTCACTCTATTGCAATCACACGGTCGCCTCACACTTATACAGGACCAAGGAATGAGATAACAAACTTTGACAAACAGATTTACTCTATATTCGGGTTTGCTCTAGCCGGAAAACTGGTGAATCATTTATCAAGGAATTAATTTGTGTCCGATATATTATGCTAGTTCAATCAAATGCAAAATTATGTTTTATAGCACAAAAAGTAACATTCAAAGCATCACATTACTTTAGTTTACATGTACTACACATGATGGGGTATATTAATACAAATTGAAGCCTGTTACACTTCAATTTGAGAAGAGACCACATTCATCCTTAGTCCACTAGCTAACCATTTGAAAAGCCTCTTTTTTTTTTACTAAACAAACATTACATAACATTACAATCACAACAACAAATAGAACCGTCCAAACTTATGAATGAATGCACTCATGTGGTACTTTTCTCACTAGCTACACAGCACCTACCTATTTGGTTTTAATTTAATTGCATACAAATCACATTTATATGGGAGATGTGACATACAAGAAATAAAGAATTTGTGTTACGTCAATACCAAACCACACGAACTTTACGATCCTCTAACTCTGGTCTTTTACACATTCCACTTTCTAAAAAGTCTTGGGGGGAACGAGCTTTTGCTCATGCCGGACCAGCCCTGTGGAATTCATTACCACAAGAGCTGAAGAACTCCAACTCTTCGGCATCCTTCAAGGGCAACCTAAAATCTCATTTGTTCACTTGTGCGTTTTGAAGACAGACATTCTTTATGTATATATATATTCCTTTATATGATGTACAAAATTTCCTTATGTTCGTAATGTATTTATGTTGTAAAGCGCCTTGAGCATTTAATCAAAATGGATAATGGCGCTATATAAATCTTATGTATTATTATTATTATTATTATTAAAATGAATTCTTATTATTTTTCTCTTTTGTTTTCCTCAAGATGTTTATATCTTCATAACCTTCAATTTTAAATCTGTTCAGGTGATTACATGTACATGTAATTGTTTCTCGAGTCAATGGGATAATTTTTATAGTCACAATCAAAAGTAAGTTTATGCCAAAATCCTCCGGCCTCCTCCCATAATGTATATCTGTATGAAAGGTTGAGCTCTAATGAAATTTGGAAATTTATGAGCATTGCATACATGTACATGTATACATGCAACAACTGTTGTTTTCAAAATTCTGGGTACAACTGGGATACATGTGTACACACCCCAACACCCCCACAAATGGCACCCCAAAATAGGCTGGTATAATATAGTTTATATAGTTAATTTATGCCAAAATCATTATCCTCCGGCCTTCTCCCTTAAATTAATGTTTATATGAAAGGTTGAGCTTTAATTGAATTTGGAAATTTATGAGCACTGCATACATGTGTACATGTATGCAACAACTGTTGTTATCAAATTTCAGGTATAACTGGGATACATGTTACTGCATCAACAAATACAATGAAATGTAATGATGTACACACCCCCACGCTGCCCCCACAAACGGCATCCCTTTATAGGCCGTTACAAATGTATGTCTAAAGTGATTTTGTGAGTGGTCGCAGTAATTATACAGTACATGTATGTACAAGAGTTTGACTAACTGAGCATCGTTCACATCAAACACTTTCTTAACCCCTTGACTTGACCACGGGAACCAAGTGGGATGTGTATAAAGTCTATGTGGATTTTATGAACTCTTTATTAGGGAAGGGGTAAAAAAGTTTCAGAATTAAAGAAAAAGTAAATTACTTCATGTTAATCAACATTGGGGGAAAAATAACTAGAATACTGGTCACCTTTTGGCTTTTGTTTAAATTTTGTTTTGTTTTGAAATCTGTGAAATCTTAGCTGCAAGGTAGTTTGTGTATGTTCACATGAGTAAATATTTGTCTACATTCACAAGGTGCACTTGAGGATTGTGTGTTCAATGTTCAGGGGGAAATTGCTTTGTCATAAATTAGTGGGTGCAGTAAAACTAATTATATTGTTTACCGAATGTCTGAAGAACTTTATGATCTCTTTATATAGGAAAACATTCATAAAAAAAGAACTCTAGCCAGCAAAATACAATGTATCTCTTCATCCAAGTAAATCTAGATTGTTCTGTAATATCAGAGATAAAATAAACATTGTTCAAATTGCAGATCTATAGATCTGCAGTTTGTCCAGTGTAAACAGTCGATTACATGTAAATCAATACAATATTATTCTTCCGTTTGTTGAATTAGTCTTTTGTAAGGCAAATAATTCGCTCATTATCAGTCACCATTCTATGATATGATTACATTTGTTTACTTGCTCAATTTCATGATTGTTTTTTCTATTGATTGTTTTATACACATAATGTATGTATTCCTGTTTGTATGGTTTTGATATCTGCTATTTTTAAAGATTGTTAACCCATGGTGTGCTATTTACTTAGTCAATGTAAAATGTTTCTTGGGCCAAACGAGGGGGGGGGGGGGGGGTGGGTGGGGTTGGGGATGGAGCCAGTGGAGGGGGCATATATTTATATTACACTTTTCTATATCTGTTCTCCCTTTGTTTTGTTATTAAATTGAGGGCAAGTACATCCGTTCGTCTACAGTGTGACAGATGGATTTAATAATATCACATGTGGATTAACACAATATCTTCATGGCACAGTCAGGCAAGAAAAATTAAGATTTCTCAAATGAATTGGACCTGAAACGACTGGTGGCCCCAATCAAAGAAAAACATTACAAATTATGTTAAACGGTTGATTCTGGCAAGTAATATTCGACCCAAAGCTAATTTCAAGTGGACCCAGACCAGCGGGCCAGTGGTAATTTTTATCCCTGGGTAATGCGTGCAAATTTACAGCCATTGGCTTTTTTTATGATTTTCTGGGGCTCTTTTAGAATTTCAGGGGCTATAAAAGCCCCCTCAGCCCCTGTGTATTTTGTTCACTGCTGGATCACCTGACTCTATAGAACCTACCTTCACAAATGTTGAGAGATTTGGCAAGTTGCCACATAGCCTCATGGATCGGATACCAGAAGGAGACATTCACCGCCATAATGAATGCCAGGATGAAGATTGCCGTACACAGGTTCCATGGCGAGGTAGGCCACAGACCATTCATGATCAGGTTCCTGCAACAACAAATTAGAAAGGAGAAACAATTTTTAGAAAATGATTCAAGATGTTATTTAATTATGAAGGGGATAGATAGTGAAAGGGACAGGGATAAAAAAAAAAAAAAAATGACTTTCGCAGACCTGATGAATGAGAGGTAGAGGATCGCTGTACACAGGTTCCATGGAGAGGTCGTCAGGTCGGCCACAGACCATTCATGACCAGGTTCCTGCAACAACAAATCAGAAGAGAGACAAAGATTTGAATAAGTTTGGTTGCATTTCACTAGGAAGTAGATCTATAGATTATAGTTGAAGGGCCAGGGAGGAAAAACAACAAAGTGACTTTTATCTACGTTTAAATGAATGAGAGAAAGTGAGGATTTATGTTTTAAAAAACATGTGCAGGTTCCATGGGGAAGTAGGCCAAAGAAATCACAGACCATTCGTGATTATTAGTCCCTGCAACAATAACAAACAGAAAAGAGATTTGATTATTTTGGTTGCATTTAATTAGGAAAGGATACTGGATAGTTAGTGGTGAAAGGGCCAGGGATGAAAACAAGAAAGTGACTTTCATCTCCATGGGGAAGTAGGCCACAGAATTCACAGACTATTCGTGATTAGGTCCCTGCAACAACAACAAAGCAAAGTGAGGAAATAATGTTAAGACAATGATTGGTATGCTCATTTAATCATGAAGGGAATAGGTAGATAGATAGTGGAACCTTAGGCCAAGGACAAAAAAAACAAGAAAGTGACTTTGATGAACGCAAAGAGAGGATGAGAGAGAGCCCAGAGGGGAGTGAGGATTTATGTAGACAGGTTCAAGGGTTTATGTGACTTACGTCAGCCACAGGCCATTCATAATTTGGTTCACATTTACAAACATACATACTGGTAGAAGATGCATCAAATCACTAAAGAAAAGCAGCAAAACATTGAAATAATAATAGTTAGGGTAGCCATTTTGATAGATGGGAACGGGTTGGCTAAGGATTATTAATGCTCCTAATGATAGGGGGAATATATAAAGCCAACTGTGTACAGGTTCTGTCAGATTCCCATAATGATCAATGTTTCCTCTCTTATCTTTTAACCCATTGAGTGGCAATGTATAAATTGCAAGAATCTACTTGACCCAATCCTTCAGAAAAAGTTTGAATAGCCCCCTATACATCTACAAAGCATAGAAATAATAATGAAACAAAAAATAATAGATGGCATAAAGTGCTTGACATAGATTTCTAATACCCTTTGTCATCAGGTTCAATCAAACCCGTGCAATTATCTTGTGCACCTTCTCAACTCCCTGGGGAGCATAGAAAGAAAGGTAGAGGACTGTTGGGTACCTACTTACATTTCAGTTTATCCACTGTATGTGCAGGAATGATTGCAGTGTGTATCCGTTGACAGCCAGTGGTAATAATAATTGTGTAAAGTGCTATAATCCCCCACAGGAATAGCGCTATATAAATAACCGTTATTATTATGGATGAAGGAACAGATCAAAACCTACATGTATGTGACTGGGGCAAGTTAAACCATGAATCAAAGAAAGAAAGAAAAAAAAAACAGTCATTAACAGCACAATGTGATTGACAGGACTTGAGGAAGGGATGGCACATTGTCCAATGATAAGTTGCATTCTCTATTTCCAGTGGCGTAGCATATGATTGGATTGATTATTTGGGGGTGCGGAACGACTTATGTGTATTTCTCTATTTAAAAAAAATGCACCCCTTATGTTTTAGATTGTTTGTCAATTTGTCAAATTATTGGGGGAATGAGAACCCCCCCCCCCCCCCCCCCCCCTCCCACCACTTAGCTACAGATGCATCCTGACGCATCCGATGAAAATCAGCGCTATATGGAAAGGGGTATAATAAAAAGGCCAAATCGTGGTTTAGGTCCCCCTTGTTACGTCCGTGAGCTCACTCTGTGTACAAAGTCTATGGGAGTTGGATTAGGTCCCCGTCCGTAACGAAATGAACGCAAGTGAATGGAAGGTGGTGGACTAAAGTAAGACTAAGAGAATGCCATAAAAAGTAAGGACATTGACAATTAATCAGGTCCATTGATCATTTACTGATGTTATGAGATGCAAGGTTCTTTAGCGTGCATGAGGTGTGACTGTCTCATACACAGAGACCTCCATTTATCGTCAATCCGAGCGATGAGTGTTTTCTGTAAATCATGGGGGAGGCCAATAACACACGAGAGTTAGCTCAAATTTATTGCGCAATAAATAAAGATAGTTGGGTTTGAACCCGGGATCTGATCCCGAGCTGGACGCGCTAGAACTAGAAGGCTAAAACAGTGACAGTAAAATATTTCAGTAATAATGTAAAACTTTTTTAAAAGAGGCCATGAAACTGAAAGCGCTAGATTTGTTGATCTAATTCTAGACGCGCTCCCAACTGAGCTAACTCACAATTCCTCATGTTGATTATCAATATCTCATCATCTGTCAATTATCTTCATCCCATCAACATTATCAACCCATTCCATTTTATTTTAGACATGACATGAGCTTATCAAGTGCTATCTTACTTGCCTTGTACGGAAGAAGTTTCTCACTGATGTTCGCTTGTATCTCTCCAGTCGACTCTCCCATGTGTTTTCCAAGGTACTGGAGAAATACTCTACCCTCGGCTCCGTCTCATCCGCTGCACTTCCGCTTCAGCCATGGCTTTTCGTCAGACAAAATGCTGTTTCCTCGACTAAAGCTCGTTCCGATGAAATGTGCAAATGTGATCGAAATAGTAGGATAAACAAAATGCGTTGACTATGTTGATTTTTCCTCACTATTTTGAGCTACGATCAGGCACAAATGCGTGGACATTTGAAATTTGAAAGCCGCACCTACCAAAATTACAGTACGGAAAATACGGCTCGAGCTCGCGAATTGCATGCACTGATGATCGCCGCGCTGTAACAACACGGGCCTCAATACAAATCGCACGCTATTTCATTCATTCACGCTTGGCCAATCCACGTTGTGCTAATCATCCGCGCCCAGCATTTACCCGTATGGCAAAATTAGGCTTGCTCCCAGACGCCCACCCTATATACAGGGTGGCACTTCCCAAAATATAATACCACAATGTTTATGTTCATCGGATAGGTGTCCTTTCCAATGAAAAACGATACCAAGAACAGTAATTTTGGTCAGGTCGTTTTGTGTAAGGACGCAGTGAGTGAGACCATGTCAGGTGCCGATTATGTCGATTTCGACCTATATAGTCAATGCCAGTTTAACCGCACTCTTCTTCTTCTTCTTCTTCTTCTTCTTCTTCTTCTTCTTCTTCTTCCTTGGTAGTGCAGACTTCATGACTGAAGATTACGCACTGCGTGTGGTGCACATACAGTACAGTGAACGCAAACAAAATAAACAAACAAAACCAAAAACACAGAGACGCGACAGCACAATAAAACACAAACAACGTGGGGGGGGGGTGGGCGTTTAGATGCAGGCGGCCCTCACTGCTGCTGCTCTGAATGCATCGAGTGAAGGGAAGGCTGCTGGGTCAATTTTAACGCGTTCCAGTCCTTGATAGTGCGAGGGAAGAAGGATGAAGAGCACACTTGAGAGCTGCATTGTGGAGTGAAAAATCTACTCCATGTCCTCTGGTGCTTGTTGTTAGTGTGGTAGGTGGTCATTCCAGGGTACGTCTACTAGCCCAAATCGAATCTTGTAGAGCATCGCTAGACGCGGTCCTGTAGCTCCTGTTCTGTAAGGATTGCCATTTGAGCCTGTTCATAAGGTCTGTGACACCTTGCTCTGCGGTCGAAGGTGTCGTGACGAACCTGGCGCTGTTCCGTTGCACCTGCTCTACTTTTCTTATGTTTCTTTGTGTGTGGGGGTCCCATACTCCGTTATTGGTCTCACGTATGTCTTGTAGGTCGCCTCTTTGATCTTCCGGTTGGAGTTGCTGAAGTTGCGCTGGAGAAAAGCTCTGGTAGAGTTAGCTTCTTCTTGTGATGACGTCGACATGTTGGTTGAAGTTTAGGTGACTATCAACATGAAGACCAAGATACTTGGCAGAAGACACCACTTCCAGGGTGGTTCCATGTACTTGGTAGGGGAAAATGATGGGATGACTTTTCTTAGTGGTGCGAATGACTTGGCATTCCGAGGATGGAACTGCATCATCCATGTCCGTTCCCACTTCTGTAGAGACTCCAGGATCATCCTGCAGTAGTGCAGCGTCCCTGTCAGTTGATACTCGTCTGTACAATGCGCAGTCATCAGCGAAGAGTCGAGGTGTTGAGTGCTTCGCGCACTAATACCATAGTCTAGCTCTAGACCTCGAATCTTCGGGGTGGCGGAGATCAGATTCCGAGGGTCTAGAGCTAGACTAGTAATACCATTCAGCGAGCATGCCTATTCTCTCGGCACACGGCTGAGTGCACACTAACAACAGTGCGCGATGCCTCAACGCTATGAACGGCGGTTCGTGCGATTCATCAAGCGCTGCTCAATACAAATTGACAAAAAAAGAGAACCTGACATGGTGTCACTCACAGCCTCCTAAAACAAAAACTACACGAAAAGACACTCTATCCGATGGACATAATACATTTGTTACTATATTTTGGGAAGTGCCCCTTTCCGGTTTTTGGGCCACCCTGTATTATATTTTTTGTGTTTGAAAATTCGCACGTGGGTCATCGATATTTTATCGATGATAACAAATTATGGCGTTGGTGGGGCTGGTGAACGGTCATAGAAGACGTTTATTTGTCCCAACTCACTATTGCTATGGAGGGACTGGAGATTTTTCATTTTCATGAGATTTTTGACTTGCCTATAATTATATTGATGATTGATGGGATGATAGAAATCCATGACCCCCCCCCCCCCCCCCCCCCCCCCCGGGCCACAACCCTCTATGTCCCTATATGATTTGACATGATTTGGCACACATCACTGTGGCGGCCTAAAATAAGATATTAGTGACAAAATTGCCAACTGGTCACTTTTCTCTATCTTTGAATTTACTTTACAAAATAATCAAAAATAAACTGAACTGAACTCATTCATTTTTTCCAACCAGGGTTTACAGGGGGGAGGTGATGATTGTTATTATTTCTAATTTTCTTGGGCACGGTGGGGGTCAGTTTTTCATTAACTCACAAAAAAAATTGTGATGTTGCAGCGCCCTCTCTACAAAACTAAACTACCCTTTAACCTAATTCTAGTAATATGATAATTATGTGTTTTGTAAATTGTGATACTATCTAAATGTACGAGTCTCTGTGCACTGAGAGGGAGGGGCCAAGGGGGTGGGGGGGGGGGGGGGGCAAGGGTGTGGGTTACCCTAGCAACGGTAATGGGTAAAGCGATTCAATCAGCAGTCTCAGCTGAAAATAAAAGTAATAACATTCATTCTTTATTCATAATTAATTTATTAGACCACGGGACTGAGGAGGTCACAGAGTCTCAGGGGGAGACCCCCCCCCCCCCCCCCCACCCCTTGCCCATTTTACCTTCTTCTTTTTTTTACTGAGGATTTGTTATCCCTATATGCCCACCACGGGCGTAGATTCGGGGATGGGGGGATATATCCCTCTACACTTTTTGGTGCCGGGGAGGGGGGGGGGGGGGGGGGGGGGGTGTGGGCCTGTACAAACATTCCCCCATTTTTTTTCTTCAAAGTTAAATCTTATAAAGTGCATAGATAATAAAAGTAATAACCATACTTCAAAGTCATATTTTTTACACCAAATTAAAAAAATCATCACGTGGGAGGGGGCAGAGTGGTGGTCGACCTAGAATGAAATATTGGGGGCGAAGTGGCGAAAATATCGTTCCCCCCCCCCCCCCCCCCACCCCCAATAATTCTGAAAATGAAGATGAAGAAAATCAAGGGATATAATGCCAAAGAGGGGAAAAGCACAATTATTAGTTTGAAAACGATTGCAAATATCTTCTTTTTTCCCACGCGCTTCGCGCGAATTCAGTTTCTCATCAATTAGTTGTTTTATGGATCCCCATTGCAAGCTTCAATCTCGGTTGCGGGAACTGACATTTCCAAATGTGTTTGACAATGTAATTTCTCAAACGCACACAACGCAAACGTGTGTGTGTGTGTGTGTGTGTTGTGTGCATAGACGTTACCAATGGGGGGGGGGGGGGTTTGGGGTTTCAAACCACCCCCCACCCCCCCTTTACAACTTGTAGCTGGTCTCGAGACCCACATTTTAGCGGTCTCGACCATCATTACCGATGGTCTCGGCCTCGAAAATGGCGAAGAATCCTGGTCTCGGCCTCGAAAATGTTGAAAATTCTCGGTCTCGGCTTCAAAAATTGTCTATGGACACCCCCCCCCCCCCCCCCGGCTTACAGGATTATCAACCAATGGTCTTGGTCCTCGGCCTCGAAAATTTAGACCGGTCCTAGTCTCGGCCTCGAAAATTGTGAATGTACTCGGCCTCAGGCTTCAAAAATGTTCTATTTTTTCTTCTTCTTCTTTTTATGTATAAGTTTAAATAATTATTATGACATCGCTGGTTAGGTTAAAGATTTACAAGATGAAACAAAAAATGTATTTCCTATTCTGAAAAATGTCCTTGTCAAAGGAATGTTCCTATCCTGGTTATACACTTCCGATTATTGCTGTTATGCCTTTTATAGTCAAGCCCGTAGCAAGGATTTTTCAAGGGAGGTGCGTAATTTACAAAAAACGGGAACGAGACCGAGCGTGGCCGAGACCGAAAACCACTGGTTGAGAGTCGTGTAAGCGGGGAGGGGAGAGGGGGGGGGGGGGGAGGGGGGGGTGGGGGGGTGTTCGACGAGGCAGAGGCCGAGACCTCTGGTTATTAAAGGGATAGTTGAGTGTTGGTATAGGGGGGCAATTCACAACATATTTTTTTGTGAGATAATGAAAAAATGACTGTCAAATTAAAAGAACATACTATTTTAATGACAGAATACATTTTATTTGAACAAATCGGTTCAGAAACGGCTAGAATATCCATAAACATATTTTTATTCCAAAAATTCTTCACCAGGGGATATTTTGACATTTTAGAAAACATTTTTTTAAATACTTATAGACTACTTTGAAAAAAATCTGAATAGATTTTAAAAAGTTGTTGATGATATCTTTATTGAATCATTATTTTAACAAAACATTAAATGCACAATTTTGTATGAAAAATGGCTAAAACCAATTATTTTTTTAGACAGAGCCCTCTTGAGTTGTAACGGCTCTTTTTGAATGATAACAGGGGTTTTACTTAGTCGTTTGTAATTGTGTATACTTTCGAGCATGGTGAAGTTATAACTATATTTTTGTACCGTAATGGTGCAGGTTTTGGTTACTCAACTATCATAGGGGGTCCAAGACCATTTGTTTATAATGGTCGGGACCAATAAAAAGTTGACTCGAGACGGGTAAAAAAAAGTGGATCCGAGACTGGTAAAAAGTGGACACGATCACCGTCAAAAATGCGTAAGCACCCGACGCACCCTCCCCCCCCCCCCCCTCCCCCCCCCCCCCCCCCGGTTACGGGTCTGTTAGTAAAGGAACATATATTGGTCTTTTTGCTGCTGCCAAAGGAAACAAGGTATGACAAGGGGAAGCGAAACAAGGAAATAATATTCGTTGGATACCTTTTCCAAGTACTCTGGTCAGTGTGTTATAGATCATAGCAGTTTCTTACAAAAATTACTGCATTCAGCCTCTGTGTTAATTATTCTTTTGAAATTGCTAATGTTGATTATGTATAATGACTGCGACATTAACGATTTGGGACTAGGCCTACCCATCAGTACCACTTAAATGTTTTTACTTATTTGCATTTCTTTATTGGGAAAACACCTTACAAGAGTATAGTTGGGCATTGTATGATTCACTTCTCAACCATGTTTGACAAAAACAAATTGATAGCGCCATGCTTTAGAAAATGCAATGTCCGAGATGGGTAATTGAAGACGCAAAAAATCAATTTCCAAAAGATACGACACGTATGAAAATAAATAGTTTCATTGCCAAATCACGCAATTATGACTTCTACAGTATGTCTCAAAAAGAATGGTACAGGCAGGGAAAAATGACGATAGGCGCTATATAAATCGAAACATTATTATAATTATTATTATACTATACAAAACCCATTTGTGCCGATTTGCGTATTTGCATTGAAAATGGCGATGGACAACAATTCGTTGCACACATTTGGTATTATAATGGTATAATAACGATGCAATAATGGCTAGAGTAAATACAATATTATTTGTCACTGCTGATGTTGGAAGAGTTAACAATGATTAAATATGGTGATCTCCCTAAAAAGCAAGTTTACATAATCATTTCATACCTTTAAAACATATTACCATTCTTTTTGAGACACACTGTATAGTGGGCGGCAATTTTGAAAGACGTTGCGTTTTTCGTCAATTCTCTTGACTTAATTTGTGCATGCAAGGTTCACTGAATCATGATTCCTTTGATTCAGATTAGTATACTGATATAAGAAAATATTTCCATATTTTCCACAGGAGTGCACGGTCTCGTATCGTAAGCGTTATTAATACTGTAAAACATATACCATAAACATGATAACTGGTCACTCAATCTATAATTTACTAATCCCATCACGATCATTTAATACATCCGTCCATTTATCCATCATCTACCAACCCATTTATATTGGTGAATTAAACAAGCATTAGAAAGAAAGAAAAAAAACAATCAATCAAACAATCGGCTATAGGGTAAAAATCAAATCAATAATTAAATCAATCAATAAACGTCGATCAAAGAAAACCAATCTATCAATCAATCAATCAATCCATTAGGTCAATCAATCAACGAAAACCAATAAATCAATAAAAACAGCAAGCAAGCAAGCAAGTCAATTGTTTTCAATACTGTATTACTAGATCTGCCTAACCATCCATTTATTCCTATCTGATCAATACGATGTATACAAAGCGAATCGATGAACACTCTATATCGCAATATCGCAAAGTTGTAATAAGTATAAAGTTCAGTTGTGGTATATATTATACACCACAACTAAACTTGATCAAGACGCTTTCAAGAAATATTTTTTGTGAGGTAATGAAAACTGAGTGTAAAATTTGAAAGAGCACACAATTTTAATATCATGATCAACTTTATTTGATCAAATTGGTTCAGAAACAGCTGAATATCATAAGTAAAGTATATCAGATTGGAATAAATGTGGGGGGCCAAATTTTATTCAACAATTTTTAAAAATATTTTAAAATGATACACATTTTTGAAAATCTACCAACATTGTTTTTGGAGATCTCTCTT